>JAUZTB010000118.1:12340329-12352536 GCA_034780895.1 Rhynchobatus australiae | reverse complement strand
AATGAATTAAGCAACTGAGCAAAACTATGACAGATGGAGTTGAATGTGGACAGCTGTGAAGATATTCACTTGTGAAATGAGAGATCATTTCACAGTCATAAGCTAAGTTAGGAACTGTGGCAGAACAGAGAAATTTTGTGTAGAAATCATTAAAGCTAATGGATAAATCAAAGGCCAAAGGATATTAGCCTTCATCTCAAAGGCAGTGGAATAGAAATGAGTGAAAGTTATATTACAGCTATATAGAAATATCACCAGACCATACGAGAACATTAACAGGAGATGGGCATTTAGTCCCTCAAGCCTGCTCTGCCATTCAACAAAATCATGGGTGATCCTGTACCTCATCCATTTTTTTCATTCAAACCCCATATCCCCTGAACATTTTACAGTCCAAAGATCTATCATGGAGATTATAAGAGACTCGAGCTAAGAATCTGAAGCAAAGAACAAGCTGGAAGAACTGAATCCAGGTGAATAGTCTTGGCCCAGAATGTCGACTGTTCATTGTCCTCCACAGATGCTGCCTGACTTGCTGAGTTCCTCCAGTAGCTCATTTTTTTTTGCTCTCAACATCTATCAACATTACGCTGGAACAGATTCTAAGGGTAAAATACTTCAATTGCTGGAAATCTGAAATAAAAGCAGCAAATGCAAGATATACTCACTAAGTCCACAAAGAGAAAATGAACTTTTCAGAATGATGAACTCAATGTCTGAACATCCTCAACCCACATAATGAAATTTCTCTCCATATCAGTCCTCATCCCAAGACCATGGGCTCTATATGCTAGTCTGAGAAAACAGACTCTTGGCATCGATTCTGTCAGAACCTTATAGTTCTCCAGGATCACCTTCCCCTCTCCCTAGAAGGGACCTGCTAGCTCCAGGCTTTAATTAACCAAAACAAGCAAATTCTTCTTTAAGGGAAGTGACCCAAAAGTGCACACATACGTGAGGTCTCGAGTCCCTGTGCAATCTCAGCAAGACTTCTTCAGTTTGCACTTTACCCGCTTAGACAGAAGGACAATGTACCAGCTTTGGCTTTCTAATTGCCTGCTGTACCTACACATCGACTTCCTATGCCTCAGGAACCAGCTCAACAAGATCCCATTATACACTAATGTGTAGTTCTTTTACTTTTTTAGTATTTTAGTATTCTATCCTCCTGATCCAGTGAAAAACAATTGTTTCACATTATAATCCAGAGACCCCTCTTGCCTAATTACTTAGGCTGACTGCACGCTTGGGATCCACTCTGCATCTTCCACATTTCATTGAGATCACCTCTCATTCTTCTAAACTCTAGAGAAACACAAAATCTTCTTCCAGTTCTAATCGTCTTGGACCTGAAAGATCAATTGTTTCTTTCCACAGATGCAAATTCCCAGTTCCAAATAAAAAAAAGAAACAAAGCTAGAAAAACTCAGCAAGTCAGACACGACACCATCTATGGTAAGAGAAACAGTTATCATTTCAGATCTGAAATTCTTCATCAGACTCTGTCAGGGACTTGATCAAGAAGTCTCTGAAAATCCAGTTCCACTAGTTCTCACTGATCTAATCCTGAAATGCTTTATTAGAGTTTAAGTGGTTTTCCAACTACGGATGTCAGCTTAACAAGTTGATAGCGTTCTCCTCCATCCACTTATTGGAGGCCACATTTGCTCCCCTCCAATCTTGCAGAAACTATTCCAGAATCTACAGAACTTTGGATGGAGACCAGAAGAACCATTTTCATTACCAGCTCTTTCAAAGTTCTGAGGAGCCTTTCAGGATTTGTGTATTCATGTTTCCTCAATTATTAATAAAAATTTGCTTTAGATATTTGATTCTGTATGTGTCTTCTTCCATGAATACTATTTAATTCCACTGCTATTTTCTCATGCCCCATTATAAAGTTCCTGCCTCACAAACATAAGATATCTTTATTAGTCACATGTACAATGCATCTTTTTGCATAGTGTTCTGGGGGCAGCCTGCAAGTGTTGCCTCGCTTCCGGCGCCAACGTAGCATAATCACAACTTCCTAACCTGTACGTCTTTTTTTGGAATGTGGGAGTAAACAGAGTGCAGACTCGGGGACAACGTACCAACTCCTTACAGACAGTGGCCAGATTTGAACCCAGGTCACTGGCGCTGTCAAGTGTTACGCTAACCCTACACTACCATGCCTGGCCATAAGGGGACAGGAAACAGGAATCTTGGCTGCCTTGGGCCAAGTGCATAGAACTGAGCCAGGATAAAATGTGCAGTCTGTGTTCTGGATTCCATGGTGTAATAATAAGAACTCTGGTAATAAGACATGTAGTCCATCTGACATACGGAGCAGACCTGCCCAGATACAATCAGAAAACCTCTTTCTCGCACCATCACATTGTCCATGGATTCATTAGCTCTGGTCTCCAATTTCCGTACTTGTTAGCACTGTACTGGGAGCAATCCCAAGATTACTGCCTTCGAGTTCCTGCTTCTTAAATTCTTTCCTAAAATCTGCTTGCAGGATCTCAACCCTTGTTCTACCTCTGTACTCATGTGGATCACAACTTCTGGCTCTTCACTCCCTTTCACGTTCTGCAAATGTTCAGCGACATCCTTGACGCTAATACCAGGGAGGCAGCATACCATCCTAGCTCCAGCTGCAATTTCCTGTATCAAAAAGGTAGTCTGTTGGCAAGCAGAGTGGATTGAGGGGACTCTGGAATATCTACCTGTTCCACCTAGATTGTCTGGCAGTCATTTATAACAACTGTCTGCGCACTCTTAAACTATGGCCAACATTCCATTTGCCTTCTTGATAACATTGCACCTGCAAACCAACCTTTAGCAATTCACGCACAAACACTCCAGAGTCCCTCTGTACAACAGGATGCTGCACTTTCACCATTTAAATAATAATCGGATCTTTTATTTTTTCTCCAAAGTTAACGACTTTGCATTTACCAACATTGGACTCCATCTGCCCACTCACTTTACCTATCCATTTCTCTCTGCAGACTCTCTGCACAATTTGCTTTTCCACTCAATTTAGTGTCATCAGCAAACTTAGTTATGTTACAATCTGTCTCCGCTTCCAAATCGTGAATGTATATTGTGAACAGTTGCAGGCCCAGTAACAATGCCTGTGGCACCCCGCTCACCACTGATTGCCATTTGTCTTAACTCTTTGCCTCCTATTGGTTAACCCATCATCTATCCATGCTAATACATTAGTCCCCAACTCCATGCACCCTTCTCTTATGGACAAGTCCTATATGCGGCACGTTATCAAACGCCTTCTGGAAATCCAAGTGTACAACATCTACCTGTTCCCCTCTATACACTGTGCTCATCATATCCTCAAAGATTCAGCAAGTTTGTCAAACAGGACCTGCCCTTCCTGAATCACTGCTGTGTCTACCTGTTGAAACCACTTCTATCCAGATGTCTCGCTATTTCTTTCTCAATGATATATTCAAGCAATTTCCCAACTACAGACATCAAGCTAACTGGCCTATAGTTACCTGCCTTTTGCCTACATCCTTTTTAAAACAGTGGCGTGACATTCACTGTCTTCCAGTCCACCAGGACCTACCCAGAGTTCAGAGAATTTCGGTGAATTACTACAAATGCCTCTACTATAACTTCCACCATTTCCTTCCTGGGATACATCCCATCAGGACCAGGGGACTTGTCTACCTTTAGGTCCACTAGTTTTCTGAGCACCATCTCTTTAGTGACAGTGATTGAATAGAGGCCCTCATCTCCCATCGCATCCATAACAGCTCCTTTTTGGCATGTCAGACATGTCCTCCACCGTGAAGGCTGACACAAAATAGTTGTTCAAGGCCTCGGCCATTTCCACGTTATTCAATATTAATTCCCCTTTCTCATCTTCCAAGGGACCTATGTTCACTTTCACCACCCTTTTCCACTTTTTATAATTATAAAAACTTTTACTAGCTGTTCTCATATTTTGTGCTAGTTTACTTTCATAATCTATCTTCCCTTTCCTTATTGCTTAGTGCTTTTTTGTTGCTTTTTAAAGTTTTCCCAATCTTCTATTTTCCCCACTACTCTTGGCGACTTTGGATGCATCAGCTTTTAGCTCGATGCCTTCCTTTATTTCTTGTGTAGTCAGAGGCCTTTTCCCAGGGCTGAAATGGTTGCCACAGGAGGACACAAGTTTACAGATTCAAGATTTCTTTATTTGTCATTGTACTGTTGCAGGAAAACAACACAATGAAATTATGATGGCATTCCTTTACCTAACAAAACCCAGAATAGCAAATTGATAAAAGCAATTATGACTATAAAATAGAACAAACATACTTACACAAATATAACGTACATAAAAAAAGAGGCAGAGTGCAAATGAACCATGATAATAATAGTAATGATAATCAGCAGCATATCAATATAGCAGCATAACTCATTAAATAACACCATGGTGAGTCCAGGCAGTGAAGGGAGGAAGACATGATGTGTGTGTCTGTGTGTGTGTCTGTGTGTGTATCCATGTTCAACAATTTAACAGCTTTGGGGAAAAAAAGTGTTTCAGTCTTGTGGTGTGGGCATGTATTGTCCTGTATTGCCTGACAGAGGGGAGTAGTTTAAAGAGGTGGTGAGCAGGGTGAGCTGGTTCTCAGATGATGTTTGAAGCCCTGCTCCGACATCGGGCCTGATAGACATCCCCCATCATTGATAACTGAGTCCCAATGATGTTTTGGGCCATCTTGATGACCCTCTGCAGAGCCTTCTGCTCCTTCCTGGTGCAGCTGGCATACCAAGCAGTAATGCTGTATGTCAGGATGCTCTCCACCGCACACCGATAGAAGTTCACCAGAATGTTCTGAGACAGTCTGGCTCTCCTCAATTTCCTCAAAAAATAGAGGCGTTGTTGTGCCTTCCTAATGACAGCTGAGGTGTAATGGAGCGACCAGAAGTGCACACAATACTCCATGTGCGGCCTAGCCAAAGTTTTCTATAGCTGCAGAAGGACAAGAACTTAGAGCTTGAGCAGAAACTTGGGATTGTGAAACTGTTCCCAGGGAATGGGCAAGGGCAGAATGGATAGAGATTTCTTTTTAATTATGAAGATTCTGATTGGATTAATCCAATTGGAGGGTCTGCAGTTTGATGTTGTTTGTGTGAGAGTCGTGATTAGGAGCAACAAACAATCTGCTGGAGGAACCCAGCGAGCCGAGCAGCATCTGGTGGTGGTGGGTGGGTGGGTGGGAATGAAATAACTTTAAACAGAGTTTAGTTGGATCATAGGTTATTCTCCCTCAATGGAATGGGTTATCAGCAACATGAGGAAGGGAGTAGGTCATTCAACCACTCAAACCTATTCGACTATGCAATTAGACCATGTCTGATCTGAAGGCCAACTATATTTATTCTCCTTTCTTCCACATTTTAATGCAGATCTCTAACAAAATTCTATTCTGTATTCAAAATTGACCCCAGAATCCACAGCCTTTGGAAGAGCAAATTGCTTGGTTTGTACTACTCCACATGTAATGAAGTGTTAGCCGCATTCACCCATCTAGCACTAACTTTGAGATTATGTTCTCCCCTCTTCCTGATTCCCTCAGCAAAAGACATGGTTCTTCTGTTTCAGCTGAGGCTCAGTTGCTGGGTTTCTTCCATCTGAGTCAGAAGGTTGTGGGCTCAAACCCCAGTCCAGAGACCTGAGCACAAAAATCCAAGCTAAAATTCCAGTGCAGTGCTGGAGGAGGGATATATAAAGGGTGATGCTATCTTTCAGATTGATTGTTAAATAATTGCTTAACAATCTTAGATGAATGTAAAAGAGCCCCTGGAAATAGATAATCTAATCACTTTAACTAGCTGCTTGAGAGGAGATAACTCTACACAAATTGGCCATCACCTTATTGAAGGAAACAGTTATTGTGCAGGGCCAAATGATCTCCTTCTTCTATTTCTTATATTCTAATGGGTTTTCTACTTTGCAATAGTGGCTATGTATCCAGAACTACTTCACTGGTTCTGAAGCACTTGGAACTGTCCCAAGGTTATGAAAATTGCTATAGAAAGTTGCTGCAGATTGATAAAGGCAGGGTGGTCAATGTCTACATAGACTTCAGGAAGGCATTTGATAAGGTCTTGCATGGTAGGCTGATTAAGGTACAAGGCATCCAAGGTGCGTGGCTACTTGGATCCAAAATTAGCTTGGTGGTAGGAGGCAGAGGGCAGTGTTGGAAGGATGCTGTTCTGATTAGAAGTCTGTGACCAGTGATGTTCCTGTGATTGGTGCCAGGACCCTTGTTGTTTGTGATATATATTCATGACTTGGATGTGAATATAGGAGGTAGGATTAGTAAATTTACAAATAAATGGATGCTGGTGGTGTTGTGGACAACAAGGAAGGTTGTCTGAGGCTACAACAGGATATAGATCAGATAGAAAGCAGGGTGGAGCATTGGCAGATGGAAGTTAATCCCAACAAGTGCAAGGTGATGCATCTTGGGAAATCAAATAGGGGTAGGACGTATACAATAAATGGTAGGGTGCTAAGTAATGTTGATGAAAACAAAGACCTTAGGGTTTGAGTTCATTGTTTGCTGGAAGTGGTAACACAGGTCGATAGGGTGGTGAAGAAGGCATGTGGCATGCTGCAACTTTGCAGAACAGTGGTTGGACAGCACTTGGAGTATTGTGCGCAGTTCTATTTGCCAGGCCACAGGAAGGATAAGGATATGCTGGAGAGAATGCAGAGGAGATTCACCATGATGTTGTCTGGTTGAATCTCCTCTGCATTATGAGGAGAGATCAGATAAGCTGGTCTTGTTTTCCCTGGAGCAAGGAGGCTGAGAGGTGACCTGATAAAGGTATATACAGTTTTAAGAGGCCTAGATATTGTAGACAGTCAAAATCTTTTCCCCATGATAGGGGTATCAAAGACAAAGAGGACATAGGTTTAAGGTGAGAGAAAGGAGTTTTGCACAGGAAAAACTTCTAACACACAAGCAGAGAGTTTAGAAGAGGATTTAAGGGGAAAGATATTTTTACTCAGAGAGTGATTAATTGGGCAAGGTATTGAAGGATAAAGATCTAAAGCAGGCAAATGGGATTGATGTTTCTGACCAGTACAACTCCATGACTCTAAGACTCTAAATACAAAGCTTCATGTCAAATTGAACATCTCCCAACCTCCTAAACCCATGGGAACACAAGCCTTGTTTACGCAACCTGTCTGTACATTTTAAGCCTACCACACAACAGTCTTAACCTTTTTGCCTTGGATCCCTTTGAGTGTGTGTGCTTGTGCTAGAAGTTTCTGCAATGCCTTTTCAATGAGCACAGCCGCACTTAGGACTGATCTGCCATTCTGTGGGATCTTGGCTGAAATCTTGTGCATTTGAAATGCTCTGCACGGATAAGAGCACTAAATTATCCAGTCACAGGTAATTCCAAATGCTCCATGCTTAAGTGGTTTCAAATAGCAGACATACTATTGCAGATTTCTGTGGCTAGTCTCACAATGTCTCTATTGTGAATCAGCATATTGTTCTGCCAATTATCTTTATACAGGGCATGGAAAGAATGGTTAGTTTGTTAACTTTGATGAAAATGGCCTAAAGATATAGCCCATAATACACTGGCGTCACCTACAAATGCCAAAAGATCTCAAGTACAGTGAGGTACAAGAGGAAGCACTCATTGTTGGACAGGCATTCAGCCACCTGAAACACATTTCATTGTGCAGATTGCTCCTGGGATGCCAACTATTACTATTCTCATGAACCTGCTGACTGACGGCCACCACAGTGAAAGGCAAACAGAACTGAATGATCTGTAAGCTGGATTCAGTATAGGTGCAGTGGCTAGAGAACACCCATCTAAATTAAATGGCACATGCTCTTGCAAAACAAGCCGCTGATCAGATGAATAGAGAATACACCACACTCCGGTCAACACTGAACAGAGAAGTAAAATTGTTCCACTTCAGCAAAATAAATATGGAAGTCAATTACTTTCTTGAAATAAGCCTTAAAAATAAATCTCTCTCAGCTCTAGAGAACAAAGATGTCCATTGCTGACAATAATGCTAGGATGCAAATAATATGTCATCTTATGAGGCAGTGCCTTGGGATCGAGGATGACCTGCTTCCATTCTTGTTCTGTGGTGGTGGATGAGTACAATATGGGATCCACAGACTCGGTCACAGGAGGTGCCTGATGAGGTGGGTGAGTGGGTTGTTTCGATTGTTGTAGATTCCTTCCACTGTTTATGTTTCACTTTCATTGTTCCTGTTGGGGACTCAAAGCAGTTCCCCAATGCTTCTCTATCAGTTTGAGCAGCTGCGGACCAGGGATTCCCATGAGTCAAAGAGAATGAAACATTTTTCTGAGAAGGTTTAGCACATGTCCTTGAAGAGTTTTCCCTGTCCACCAATAAAGCCCTCATCATGATGAAGCTTGGAGGAGAATGCAAATTTTGGGAGTCTGCTGTCAGACATGTGCCCCTTGTGCTGAACCTTAATGCTGAGAAGGTTGTCTTGGGATAGGACGCTGATGTTTGTTTGCCTGGCCTGCCAGTAGATTTGGAGGATTTTTTCAGAGGCAGCATTGGTTGCATCTCTGCAGTACTTTGAGGTACTTGTTGGTAGTTTTCCATATATCCAAAGTATGTAGGAGGCAGGGATCACTGCTGCTCAGTAGACCGTGAGTTTGCTGACAGATCTGAGGCCTTGGTCATCTTACAGTCTTTTCCTCAGGCAGTTGAATCTGATGGTAGAAGGTGTCTCCCTTCATTGATACATATAGCCCTGTTTTCCAGGGTCTCGTCATGGATCTTGATGGCTAGGGTGGGATTTGTATGGTGATGGGGGCAGGATGGTGAAAGACCTTAGTCATCTAGGCATTGATAGGAAGGTAAATCATCTCATATGCTTCAGTGAAGGAGGCAATGATGACTTGGAGCTCAGTTTCTATGAGGGCACAAACACAAGAATCGTATGCATTAACTCAATCACTGAGATTGAAGTGACCTCGGTCCAAGAACAGTAGCAAAAGTTGAACAGTTTCTTGTAGACTCACTGCTTTCCAATGGTGTCCTTGTTGGAGCTATTATTTAGCATGATTGACTCCAGTTTGCACTGGGATTGGATCTTGGTGAAGTTCATAGTTTGTACGTGGTTGTGGAGCAGACAGAGTGTTTGATGATAAGGCAGATTTGAGAAGGATCCTCTCAGTTGATAGAGTTGAAGGATCTGTCAGGTTGTAAACAGCTAATGGTTGATGCTGTTCCATCCATTTGTCTTGAATTAACATGCAGGGAAGATCATGTCCATTGTGCTTCCTGATGGGTGGGATCCACAGTATCTTAGACACTTGCATAAATATATAAGCATATACTTGTTTGCATCCCACCATGATATATTATGTAACATCTTCTGTTTTGGATGAATGGAAAAAGAAGCAGGAAAATATGTAGGAAATTCCCATCCCATTTTGCACCTCTGCCTGCCATGGATGACACCAGTTTCCTCCTGCATTGATGAAAGAAACTAGTGATGAGTATGCCCTGTGTGCATGATTAACTGAACACTGAGCTTCCCAGATGGGAGAAGTGCTTTCCAGCAGTTACCATCCAATACCTTTTCTTGCATTCATTTGTTATGCTTCAATAGGTGTCTTTTGGAATGTATGGATATAAAACCAAGTAGTGTTTAGCACACCACCTTGAATACCTACTCAGGCATACTCATGAAGGAAAGAGGGACAGCCCTGCATAAGATCCGTAAAAGAATAGCAGGATAACAAGCACAGTGAAGAACTGCAAACTATTCTAATGGAATGATGGTATCAGCCTAACCAGGAATTGAATAATATAACCAATTACCTGGCTGAGACCAGTGTAGGCAGCATTTGAATGAGAACACAAGAACGCCTCTGCATGCGGAAAGCCGTTAGGCACAAACAAGTATACCCTTGCTTCCAATAAAGTGAGGGAAGAAGAGAGAAATCTAGTATCAGCATACTAATTATCCATACAATAGCACTCAGATTTATGAAGACATAATAATATAAGAAAATAGGAGCAGGAGTAGGCCACTTGGCCCTTTGAACACGTTCAACTTTCAATATCTGCCCCAGGCCTCAAATCATTGATCTTTCAAAAGCGTATCCCCTTCCTCTTTAAATGCTCCCTGTGATCTATCCTCCACAATCCTTTAGGGTAGAGGATTCCAGAGATTCATTTGTGAGAAGTTTGTTGCTATGCACCTCATTTTAAATGACTGCCTGCTAACCTTGTAACTGTATCCCTTTGTTCAAGATTCTCCCATTAGTTGACACCTACACTGTCATACTCCCTATGGATCTTACCTATTTCAATAAGATCATCCCTCAATCTTCTTTGATCCAAAGAATATCGATCTAACTTCTTTGCTACTTATGAGAGGTAAACCCTCACATCTTAGGAATTAGCCAAATGAACCTCTTCTGGATTGCTTCCAATGCCAGTATATCCTTTCCTAAATAAGCGGTCCAAAACTAAGCACATTACTCCAGGTGTGGCCTCACCAGTCCCTGGTACAATTGTAACAATACTTTCCTATTTCTGAACTTCAACCCTCTTGAAATGAAGGCCAATAGGCATTTGCTTTTCTAACCATTTGCTTACATCCTTCTAGCCTGAAAAAGACCCATTTATTCTGACCCCGTGATAACTGGCCTTCAGTCCATGCCAACGCACTTCTCCCCAATGCCATGTGCTGTCATCTTGTATACCAGCATTTTACGTGGCTCCTTGTCAAATGTATATCTTTCAATTCCTTGTCTCCAGAAACTGATCCAATTTTTCTTTTACAGCCTGGGTTGGAGGAGAGAATGGGAACTTGGAGACATCTGGATGGGGAGAGACTGAAGCATTTTGCTGGACCTATGTGTTGTTGCACATAAGCAAACACAGGACTGAGTGGTAGTGAGTTAGAATCCATTCAATAGATTGTACTGTGAGCTCAAGTTGCCGAACCAGAGGTGGAATCTCAGAACATTCAGACCCAGAATCAACTTTGCTGCTCATTTCTGTACCTTTTTCTGGTTGATCTCTTTTATACTACTGGTTAATGGAGAAAAGAGCCTCAGCAAGTGGTTACACATTTTTAAATACATCTCTTTAATGTGCTAAAGGAATTTCCCCATTTAGAATTGCAGTCAATGCTTCATAAGGGGATTGGTTTTTGCCCCGTCAGATGGGTGAAGTAATACATGCAAAAGTCCCAAACTACTTTCCAACAGGCAGTTCACTTGAAGCATTTTGGGGAAACCCAGCTGCTGCTCTGCTGAACCTTGCCAGTGTTTTCTCTTTGAAGAGCAAGGTTCCCAGGGGTGAGTATTGGGCAGACTGAATTTTGTGAAGCCAAAATGAGTCCTGTTGTTCTTTCCTGCATTTTTTACCCTTTCAAAACTTAATTTTATTCATAAAAATACGTACAGGAAATACAATACAAACTGTGCACATCTTCCTTTAGATTCAAAATGTCAAGTCCATCAGTTCAATACATTCTATTTACAAAGCACCAATGCCACTCATGTAGCCTCTTAAAATGATACACCTGTTTGAGGAGCTTGGACACTGGACTCAGCCCCTCAGTGGAGGTAGGACCTCAGATTGCAGTCCTTCTCTTCAAAGCTTTTGAAACGACAGTGGAGGAAGTAGCTGGCAATCAAAGCAGCCACGAGAGCCAGACAACAGCAGAGGTTATAAAAACTACTGCCCTACGTAAGCAACATCACAGTACCATGCACCCAGTGCATTGGAGGTTATTCTGTCTTTACTTTCTAATGTTAAGAATCTCCTGAAAGAGAGCTGCAGTGTTCCCAGAGGCATGTGAACACCAGGTCGATGAGTGGCATGGATGGAGAAAACCCCACTCCATCATCCTTTTCCAAATGTCAATTTAATATATATTTAGGCCCCAGATAAAAGGACAATTCAGATACCAAACTGTTTTTAGCTCCAAAGATAAATTTTATTCATAAAAGTGTACACAAGAATACAAAAACAGTACATGGCTTTTTTCTACATTCACAGTGTCACCCAGTCTATACATTCAGGTGTTATCAGGTATATACATTTGTAGTGTTAGCATGTTCTATGCACAAGGCACCATTGCCATTCAGGTGACAGGGTTTGAGAGGCCTTTGTCTGCTTAGCCTGTGTAATGAAGCAGCTTAGACTGCAGAAATTCTCCA
>JAUZTB010000118.1:12234417-12244977 GCA_034780895.1 Rhynchobatus australiae | reverse complement strand
TACTCTTAATACTTTCTATCAAAAATCAGAGAACAACAAAAAACTGCTCAAATTAATGGACCAGCAGTTTACAATTTGCTTGAGACACTTTCTTATTTATGCTCTTAAATGACAATAGCTGTAAAGGTAAAATAGACAGGAAAGATAGAAAACCGCTCAATCATTATGTATGATGTATATCGTACTCCACAAGTCAAAGCACAGAATTTTCAAATACATGGCAAGGATTTGCATTTTGGGGCTGATCCCATGCACGAAGAAAGCTTTCAAACTCTTTGTGATCCTAATATATGAATACTATTATTCAACTCTACTTCTGATTTTATCCCCTTATTCACCTTCACCTCTCTGCTCATTTCAAATTGTCATGTCATGGTGCAGTGCAGTTACGAAATAGCAAATACTGTTATCAAACCTACTCCCCAATTTTCTACTTGACATGACCACTTATTTCAATGGAACAAAATTTAAAAATCCACTGTGTATATTTTCCAATAACACTGGAATCAGCAGGAAACGGGATCGCAATGTAGTCCCAACTTCAGTGAGTCACAGTGAAAAGTAGCACAAGTCCAAATTATAAAAGCAGCTCACTTCACCAGGTACTTCCTCCATTTTGTCTATTTCTTAATGAAATAAATATAGAAAAAAAATCTCATTTCTACACCTCCCTCTCAATGTTAAAACACAAGACTTCAAAGAACTTCATGGGTTAATAAGCAGCCTACTAAATGTATTTTGAGCTCACAGTAATCCATCCAATTCCTGCAGTAAAAATTCTAAGAAAAGTATGCTATAAATAACGACAGATGGTTTTTTTAAGGTCTATTGATAATTACTGCAGCTCCATATCACAGACCAAAGATTCATCAGCATGATAAATTAGGTTGTCCTCTATAACCAGGTCACTTTGTAGATTCTTAAGCATTAAAGTTTCCAAATAACCTAGCCACAGACCATTTTGCCAAAATCAGGACAATGCAGTTTAAATATCAATATAACTATTCAATCATTGCACTTTGACACGTTCACCCAAATCTGATTACAGAACCAGTATCTTTATTTTTCTCCCTTATAAAGAGTGCCCACGAGTAGACAAAGCCTCCACATCACAAGAAAGGGAAAACAAAAAATTTGTGAACTGTTTTCATATTTTGTGGGATAGCTCAAAGCTTGGGGTTCCTATTGCCAACTTTCTATTCCTGGGTAAGAAAGTTTCTGCAAACATAATATATCCCAATTCATTACATGCACTGTGCACAGTTCAGAGGCTTTAACCATTTTAAAATTTAGATCATATAAAATTACATGAAACTAACAGCAAAGAAACAGGGCTTTGGCCAACAGGTCTATACCAGTGTTTTCTCTCCAATCATCCTAACCTATTTCACTGGATTTCTTCATCATACCCTTTATATACACACCAAGTTCCCCTTATCTACCAAACAAGAAATCACTAAAGAACACATAGGATGCCCATTCCATTCACTCTGGAAAAATAAAACCAATTTGTTTGACAAATGTACAAAGAGTAAGCTGACTGATCACTCTGGAAACAAAACAAAGATATAGTAAAACTCTTATCAATCAGCCCCATTTGGAATTCTGATGGATGCTGAACTGACAGATTTTCTAGACTTTCTCCAGTGCACAAACTAAATTTTTCTTTAAATGTTACACTGTAGAATAATAGTTTTTCCAGTGGTCCCAGCAAGTTGGGAAGAGCATGGGAAATATCACCTGGTGAGCCAGATACCAAACCATCAGGATTTCAGAATAGTTGGATAAAGGATTGTTGCCATTTTATTGTACTGCAAAGTTACTTTTAACTAAACAATTAATAACTGCAAAATTGATGCATGTGGCCTTAGCAGATCATATTTGGGCCAATACTCAAGATTTTTCTCTCCTCCCCCCTCCACCCCAAGTTTTATCTCTTACAATGTTACAGCATGTATGCACACAACACCACGTTTACCCACCAAGCTATGATCTTTAAAGAAATAACCACTTCATGGAGATAAACAAATTGATAAATCAATGAGACCCTATTCATTTTATGCTGAGTTCCAAAACAAAGGGCAACTTTATTCAAGTGTATGGTGTTATGGCCATCTTTCTGTGGCTGAGGACTGGATAACTAAAGATTGGAGACAGGGTCCTTCAGGAGAGATGCAAGCGAGCCCAGTGTGCTTCATCCAAATCTTAAATTTTGAATGTTGAATATTTTAAGTAACCATCATGCCACTTCTGCTTTCAAAGTAACAAAGACAATGACAATTAAAAACAATTCTAGCCATATTGAGCTAATCTAGCAAAAAAAAACTTGCCTTGGAATGATAACACTGGGTTAGAAAGCTTCCTTAGACGAAAATATAATCTTACCACTAGGAGCCAGCATACACAATCAAACCTGCAATATAGTGCAGTTGACTTCCCATAGCAACAGCTTGCATGTGGGGAAAAAATAGCAAGAGTCACATGTATTAAAAAACACTTGAAATACAGAAGATGTCTGTGAGCACTCAAAAAGAAAACTGGCCTACATCGACAACATCAACCCACCCTTCACCCCAGAATGCTCACAATATTTTTGATTCTGACAGCTCACAACAATCAGATGTCAGACTAGGAAATGGACAATTGATATAATGCACCAAAACAAAAAGCAAAAGTTAAAATAATATAATAAATAGTGGATAAAACAATAAAGTTCAAATTTACACAATTTCAGTCTGTGCTCAGTCCATAGAGGCTCAGTGATAGCGTTCAGTCAAAGCAGAGAGCAATAGATTGCTGGATATGAAGGGAATTGTGGAAAGTAGAGAATGTGCAGGAAAATGAGGCTGAGGTAGAAGATCAACCATGACCTTGATGAATGGCAGAACAAGTTTGACGGCCCAAATGTCTACTCTTGCAATCTCTTATGCTTTTGTATTCTTATGCTACAACTTAGAAGTGGGGATATTAGCAAAGAGGTGAAGAATCACATCTATTTACATTTTAGCATCAGAATTTCAACCAAGTTTTTCAATGAAAACAATTACAACCATCTTCTCATCCACTCCCACAAAAAAGTGTCAACTTGCACAAGGCTATAATACATAAACCTTTTTAGCTTCAAAACAACCTCAGAATCTGCATTCAGGTCCTCCAGAAAACATATTCCATCAGATGCATCCAAGTATGCTTTACCCAAAACAATTTCTGTAAGTGCAAGAAACATTAATGTCTTCATTAATTTTTATTACAATATTGCTTTTTCTAAATATGTTGGTAATTTTAATTGCATTGGAGAAATATTTAAACAAGTGAGGCATTAACGATGATGAGGGAATCAACAGATATTAGAAGTAACCAGTGTGAGCAGATTCAAAATGCTGACACCAATTTTAAAAGGTCAAAATAGAAATAATTCTCAGGTGAAAATTATTATCTGAACAACACTAATTCAGAGAGGAAAGAGTCTGCTTGACTGAGCTTCTTCGCTTCTTTGGGACAAGCTGCTGGCCAGGCCCATACCCAAACCAATCCCTCCCCATAACTGCTAACCCAGATCCAATTGTTTTGTCTCCCCCAAATGCAGTCAATGATGCCTCAGACAGTGAGCCACTGAGGACCTGCCGAAGGATGCCTTTGACAAAACTGGAGAACAGCATTATTTTCTGCCAGAAGTGTTAATAAGACTTAACAATAATTTATGAAGTCTCATACAGAAATATGTGAAAACTACTGAAATTTTAATTGGTTTAAAATTAAAAGCATTAAAAGTAAATTGAAATAACTGAGTTTATCTTTCTCTTCCTAACTTCCAGGTTGGCAAGTAGGACCAAAACACTACGCACAGCCAGCTTGACTCAGTCCACAGTAAACTCCATGATGTAACTTTGCCATACGCCTTTCAGAAGGTGAGTACTTGACATCAACTCAATGCACATCCAAAATAAAACTTGGATATGAATTGGTAGTTATCAGACAAGTTACTCTTATGTCCAGAGGGGAGTTGATGGTAGAATTACAGATTAGGGTGACACAATGTTTGGTATCACAATGATTGTGGTTTCTAATTCATATCAGTGACTTGGACTCAAAATCAACATGGTATTATAAATGAAGGTCAATGAAACTGGAAGAGGCAACAAATTACAGAATGAGTTAGACTAAATATACAAATATAAATATATAATAGGAAGCTGCATGAAGCCAATGATATGTTTGTATTTCACTTTAAACTTTGGGACTGTGATCTCTTAAATAGTCAATAACCAGCTGTGCTCAATTTAAAAAGTATAACTCCTTTGAAGGAACTTAACGCACAAATGGTGCAAGAGTACCAACCCTAGGGGATCTCACAGAAAGAAAGATCAAACTTTACCTAATGAAGGACAGTGTTGATGATAAACCAATAGCAAATAAATGAAGCAGATAAACGTGCATCTTTCAACCAAAAAAATCATGGGGTACCAAGGAAGTTCAATTTCTTCTGAAGCGTTTGCATGCAGTCTTTTAATAAGTATGCCATAATTTAACAAGATATAGTAAAATGGGCAACATGTGAAGACACAGATATAGCTAGGAGTATTAAGTAGCTACCAGGAGCTGATAAGCAGTTAATTTCTTTAGGATCAATCTACTGAACACAAAATAGCTAATAAGTCATCTATAAATAACAAATCTTCACATAAATACAAATAATCTTCTTAGGTAGTCTCTAGGATGACTTGTTTTTGCACCAATTTTCAGGAATGAAATAAGTAATTTTCTATATACTTGCTTAAAGTATTTTGAGTGCAAGACATAAGCACCTATTCATATACTGGTGAAAAGATCTATCCAGATGTCCCAGAAGAGTAGGAAAATAATAGTTTATTACTACCATTCAGTGTAAGTAGATGAAGTTGTTACTCAACTTACTAGGCAAGCTTCAATCCCTGATGAGTAACAGCAAAAACTAGTTTCTAAAGCAACTGTGCATATAAAGAAAATCAAGGGATATACAAGGATAGTGCAGCAAGGTAGTGCTAAAGTAGATCAGCTAGGATTTTATTAAACAGCAGACCAAATCTACGAGCTGAATGGAGTACAAGTTACCAAATTTATGTTAACTGTCAAATTAAAATAAGTTTTATCCATAAAATTTTCCAAAAAGGGAACAAATACACATTACCCAGTGTTCAAAAATACTGTACATCACACACTAAAGTCTACATATTTGAAGTCATTCTGAATACGGTAGTAGGGAAAGTTCCAGCAATATCCTGCATTACTCTACCCATGTTATGCACAGTTTTCTCTAGCAAAAATAACTAGAATTTTCTCTGGTTCACATGGCCCTTTTTGCCTGCCATGCAGTTAATCTGCCAGCAGACAAACTATGCTTCCACAACAAGCTTTGCCAATTTAAACAAAAGGCTCCTTGAGCAATCAAGTAATGAAACACACATGTACACACTTGCACGCACATACTAGGGAAAAGCAGGCCTAAAGTTCCCAAATTAATTAGAAATCCTAATGGTATAATTAAAGGAGGGGGAAAAAAAAATCAAGTCTGCATTCCCTGAAGCTGCTTAAACTATAGTTAAAACTTCAAAACTACAATTCATTTATTTGTTCAAAGCACCATTTAAGTGTAGAAATGGTAGTATTAGACAACAGTAATCTAGGATTCATGAAAACCATGGCACAAAATAAATTAACCAAATACTCAGTTAGAACACTATGGTAATGTAAAATCAACAGATGAAATTTGGTAGCACTACCCAGCCATTCAACCAAAGAATACAGCTGCAAGACACTCCACAATACCTTGCTTCCCAAAAGCATTCTTAATTAGGACCTTCAGTTAATCACCATTATATTAACAATTAATGCAACTGCAAATTAATGCATATTTTAACATTTTAATTGTGCATGCTCAGAAAAAAAACTTTGAACCAGAGTTTTACATAAATTGAAAACAAGGTGCCGGAAATACTCAGGAGATCATGCATTACCCGTGGAGAGAAAAAAAATGTTTCAGATCAATGACCTCCAGAACTTGATGAAATTTCTGATGAAATACATACGCTGTCTGAACTATTTCTAGTACATTGTTTAAAACAAAATAGAGAATACTTTGACCATCACATGGTGGCAAGAAAGTATATTACAACTAAAAATACACTGCTGCTGCACACCTGGGCTACTTCAACAATTCTTGGCTTAAATAATCTTTCTTCAAAAAGGTACTAGAATGTTTTGTGAAAACCTATTTACAACTTCCATGGTATTTAGAAATCAGAACAATAAAGTTAAAACTTCAGGTAAGGAAAAATTACTAATCTGCTGGTGATATCAAACATTCAGCATCTGCAAGGAGAAAATAATAGCTAATGTTGGATAACTTTCACCAGAACTTGAATATAAGACAACACATCTTAATCTTGTCAGGCAAATCAAGCCATACTGATTTTGATTAGATTTCAATATGGAACATACACAACACGTCTCTATTCTGTGAAATCTAAAGACAGAAGAGGTGAGATGAAAGGCTATTTTTAACATCCTTAGTTACATTAGACTGTTATTAATATCATCTCACCACACTTAAAGAACATTATTGTGGTTTTCTTCAAAGTGATAGGAAACAATCATTTAAAGTTAACCCACCCTAGCAAACCAGCATCAACATTAGAATAAATGTTTACACAAAGTGCAGTTACACAAAAATTGGAACAAATTCAGCCCTTTTGCATTCCATCTGCTTCTACAAGGAAGTATGGTACAAAAGGTCAAAGGCCATGTTCCAAAATCTGGCAAAAGCCCATAAGCTTTTATACCATGCATACAGCAAACATGGAGGTCAAATCCATTTTAGTTAGCTGGATTTTCATTAGTGTATGAAAGTACTTTGAAGACTAATAATAGGAAGGATTTACAAATAAACTAGGCAACAATCAGTATAGCACCCCAAATGCAGACTGAATAACAAGACTTCCCATTTTTAAAATACAACTGAAACACACATTTCACAAATTTCTTGCTATGCAAGCAGGGGATGAGAGGCAGCCCTATACTTATTGGTGACAATGTTAGGTTCTGTAAAGAAATTAAGAACTGGCAGGCACTCAGGAAATTATCCTGCCCCATTAAGACTGACAAGATGGGCAAAATGGCTGCCATTCAATTCTGTAAAAATAGTGCAAACATGAAACTATCTGATCAATGTCCTCCACTGCTTAAAATATTTGAAAAGCCAGAGTTCATTGTAATGTTATTTTTTTTAAAAAGTACATTCTTAATCTAGCTTTCAGTTAAAAAAAAGTTTAATATGCAATGGACTTACAACACAGATGGTAGCCATTTTGCCAATCATTGATCTTTCACTGCCCAAAACATTTCTACATTTGCTAGCAAATAATTACTGGAGGCCCTCTTAACTGGGAAGTTTCTGCTTAAGGAGGCTCATAATTTTATGCTTCAACATTATGTGTCAACATATTTCAATTTTTTCTGTTCATCATATAAAATCAAGATCCCTTATGTACCAGTTCATTAAACCAGTAGAAACTCATTTTCTTTCTCAAAACATAATGTTGAATACATTTTTTGCTCTTCCTTTGCACTTGCATAGAAAAAGCCACAACTCAATATTATGAAGTTTCATTTCTAGTAGAATTCTACTGGTCATTTACTGCAAGATTAAGGTTTCAATTTATTTTTGAGATGTTGCATACAGAATTGAACACAGGTGCCTGCTCTCCAAGCACTTTCCTCTACAATAAATTTTTACAGTATGGTATTGTAACTCAAATGATCAAGTTACTGGACTATAATCTAAAGGTCCAACCACAATGGTTGAGAAATTTCAAGTCAAGTAACTAAATAAATCAGGAGTAAAAAGTGACAACTACTGGATTGTTGCAAAAATGTTTTCCACCAATTCTCTACTGGATAGAGATTAGACACAAAAGTTATCCCTCATCTCCAGAAACATTCCAGCAAGTCATTTCCACACATTCTTCATTGCTTCACCCAAAGTTTCATGCTGAGAACTGGATTAATACTGCAGCAGAATTAGGTTTTATATCGGTTTGGCAGTAGTTTGTCAAGTCTGCATTAGCAGCAGAACTCACTGAATTTTTCAGCTGTGCTCAAGAAATATAATCCAGTCTGGAAGAACATCAAGTATTACTTCCCCCACCCCACAATCTTTTCTTGGACTTTGTCACACCCTAAGAAGACAGTTCAGAAATGAGATATGCAGTTTGAATTTTGCCTTAAGATGATAGTTTGACCTGATTTAGTGAAGACACATTCAGATTCTTTATTCAGTTTTATTTTGAGCAACAGCTCAATGTGAACACAAATTTAGTACAAATTTAACACAGCAAAATGAAAACTGATAATGCAGCACATCATTGAAGATATCCAAAATATGTTCACCATGGAAACCATGTGGCATAGTGAGCCAATTTGCAAGTGAAAATTTCCATTTCCTCAATTCCAGCAGAAGCAATATGCTTAATCCCTTTTGGAATACAACATTGTGAATTTCTAAAATCACTGATCTGCCCAAAGATTTTGAAATGATCTCTACAGCTTGCTTTTTGGAAACCTCAGCTCAAAGAATATTGATGTAGTGGAGCGTTCCAAAGTATAAGAACACAACGACGAACAGGAATAGGTCACTAGATTTTAATTTCATGTTTTTTAAACATTAGGGTCATTGCCAGCTAGGCCAGGATGTATTGCCCATCTAAGCCATTTTGCTCAAACTGCTGCAGTCTTTCAAGCAGAATATTCTAAAATAAAATTAAAAACGCAAATCAAAGGAACTTGAGGAGAGACCAAGAAATAATTTGGGATTATTGTTAAGAAACACTGGCTGATAAATTATTGTTAAATACCCCATCTCCATTACACGATATTTTACATATATGAAAACAATGCAAAAAAGAACACCCTTTGCCAAAGGGCCCAACCTGTCACAGATGCAAAACATACAAAGCAATAAACATTATTTTAATGAAGTGGAGCTCAAGACATGCAACTTTTCCAACTAACAAAACTTCACATTGAGCAAACAAAATCAATTAATTACTTAATTTGAACCTCAGCATTAATCCACTACAATCTTAGTTGTTCATACATGTAAAACGTCAAGGAAGAGGTTTTCCATTTACATAATTTCAGGACAACACAAAGAACGCTCTTTACTACTTGGTGCAGGGCACTACTTACTGTGTTCTGTAGTGAATCAGTAATCATCATTGGAGAGACTAATCCTTCCACAAGACAATAATAAATGTCCTAAACAAATAAATTTAGTTTCTAGACAACTCAGGAGTATTCAAAAGTTTACAAAAGCTAATTTTGACAAGGTACTACAAAGCCAGTTAACATTGGTAGTTTAAAAAGGTAAAAGTTGATCTATTATAAAGTGACTGAATTTGCTTATTTTATTCAACTAGCTTGCATTATTTATCATGCAATGTAAAGAGCTGCAATGTAAAAGAAAATATCTTAAATAACTGCTGCAAATATCTCTAATTTTGTATACAAAACTAGATTTTCTAACTTTCAGATCAGGGTATACATGTTTTTCTACATCACAGTATAAATGTGCATTATAGAATTAGATTTATCCCCCAAAGTTTAAATCCATTAACTTTTCAGACCAAGTTGCTCCAGGTCCAGTTTAGAATTTGTATTTCAATTAAGTCAATGGCATGATAGTCCTTCCAAAACCTCAATTTACAAAATCCAATAGGCAAGTGGCAACCAAGACATAAAAACAAACTTGGAAAGTCAGATGCTTCAAGTGTAGAGTGCTGAATGGTCAAAACCCAAGGTTCTCAATAAATACTCAGTACCAGGAGAAGACGGGGATTGAAAACAGGGTTTCATAAATGCAAGCCAAATCACAGCAATATCTTAAACAATTGTAAACAGTAAACATATTCTTGGCATTGAATAAAAACAGGGTTAACCCATCTATTTGTAAGTATGCAGTTGTTTGCCAACCTCTTGATATAGTTTGATGCTTTTTTCCTCAGAAGAGAAAAATATATACCACACTTTAGCAAAGTAATTCTTCCTATACCATTGTAATGAAGCTTATGCAAATACATGTTTGTAGGCTGGAATTATTCTCATAAATAGGCATGCAATGGGACTAACCTCAAACTACTGAGAAGTTTTTGTTTATATACAATTTACTATAATGCAATCCAAAACCTCCTATAAGCAATTTCTGACCAAAAAAATAAAACCCAACAGTTAAGACTGGAAGTCTATAGGTGAGTCTAAATCTATTGGTAAACTAGGAGAATCAAACCAATCTGCAATCTTTTTTACATCCAATTTTTAAATTCAACCCATGCCTCACACACAAGATGATTAGTCATCTTTTTCCTAGACACAAACACAAAGCCATTACTTCAGTGAAAAGACTTCACAGCAACAAGGTGACTCTTTTCTGCCCTTGGCCATATTACAGGATCGGTCACTGCACACATAGACTCACACATCAATTACAAATGAATGAAGTTAAGGCATTAAGGTTTGGGTATGTTGGAA
>JAUZTB010000118.1:12141714-12165703 GCA_034780895.1 Rhynchobatus australiae | reverse complement strand
TGACATATTACATTTTGGCAGGAAGAAAGAAAAGAAGCAACATGATATGAAGGCACAATTCTAAAAGTGGTATAAAAATAGAGAGATCTATAGGTACCATGTTGTTCAAAGAGGCAAGTCAGGTTGAGAAAGTGGTCCACACATTTAACTTCCACGATACCTGCTGGAAACCAAAACATTTGAAAAACTAATCATTGGACTCTGGATTTTCACAGGGGATTTGAGGTTTTCCATTATTAGTTGGAAATGAAAATCAAGACAATGATAATACGATGATAGTATTTAAATAAGAATTGGTTTGAGGAATATCTGAAAGATGTGGGGGAAAAGATACATAAATACACTGCATTTGTATATTACCTTAGGTATCTCAAATTGCTTGGAGCCAATGACATATTTTAAAGTACTTTGAAATCGCAGAGTGTGTAGAGCAGAAATTAGATGAATCAGGGGTCAGGGTGAGATGGGTGGACTCTTGCACAGTAATTTCTTTGACTCTGTGTGATTGGACATGCAATTGATTCCTCATCCTGAACTCATGGTTAATTCGCAAAGCCCTTCTTCTGTGAGATGGGATAGAGTTGGATGGTTACTCAGTAGTCCTTTCATATGAGGTATATGTAGTCCTGAATGTTTACAACATGCTGGTAATGCATTTAACAACTGCTCTTTTGGTTACTTGGAACTCTGAATTTTAGTCAAATTTGTAATGTTTCCACAGGTACTAAAGATAATTTTACTTTACGTGGGAGTGGATCAAAGCACAGTCAGTCACAGTGAACTATTCAGCCCAGAGTCTATGCTCCACACATGAGCAGCCTCCAACCCCTCATCTGACCCCATTATCATATTTCTTTGTTTCTTCCTTAAATGCTTTTTTAACTAAGATTAGTTCTATTTAAAATAATCTGTACCATTGCCTTAGCTGCCTCCTATGATGGCAAGTTTCCCATTCTAATCAGTTCCCTTTTGAATTCACTGCTGACTATCTTATAGAGCAATCGTCTATGTTCATCCAGCAACAGGAGCACTGGTGGGGATGTAAACGATTGTGTAAGTTATAATACATCTTCCCAAGGGTAGGTCCTCCTGTGCGTCACAGAATGATAGAAAGGTTTTGTCAAAAGGGAAGGAGGTGAGGGTCAGCAAGTTGTGGGAAGCTTATGAGTAGCAGAAGAGAGGCAGTGCAGCCAATAAACAGACTGCTCCACTGCCTGTACTTTGGGAGATAGGACTAGTCAAGCATGCTTACCATCTCTAGTGTATTATGTTCTACCTGCTTCATCCAATCTCTATCACTGCTTCTGTCACCCGACTGAGCCAGGACAGGGGATCTTGGCCAGGTTTGTGCTCATTCAGGACTGGCCCTGCTACTGTTCCAAATATCTCAGTAGTGTTATGGAATGCTGAAGCACAACATCTCAGACAGCATGGTCCTTAGTTCCGTGTGCAATGATTTGTGGGGACGGCAGAAGCTGCTGTCTGATTCCTTGTTGACAGCAATGATTGCAGATCCGGTGGGATCACTGCCGAGGAGAAGTGATCAGAATGGAGAAGTGGTCATGTACATGAATATGACTCCACCACCAAGAGGCTGAGTAAAATGCACTCTAGTTATTAAGAGGAAAAGGAAGGACATGGCTTCTTCCCGCTCTGAGGAAGACAGCACCTGGTATGTATTTGATTATGAGAGCTGGTGCTTTGTGAGTAGAAGTGAAGCTCATGGAGAGGTGAAGGAAGGCAACAGACTGAGCTTTCATCTGCTCCCCCTGGACGGGATATTCCACAGGGATATAGTAACAGAACATAATTACAATTTCCCAGGGGCAGACACTATCATAATGCTCAGAAGGAAGCTGATCAACCTATCATCTCTGTGACAGTTCTTTGAAAGAGCTGTTACTCACTGGTCTTTCCCTATAGCTCAACAGAGAGAGGCCACCATCAGGATATTTGATGCCAAGTCTCACCTTTTGTCATGTCCATGGATGGCCTTTAAAGCAGGGATCACAGGATAGTAATCAGGAATGGGTAACACCATTCGATTCTATTGCTCCCCAGCCCTGAAGCACACTGCTTGAGTGAGATCAGTGGGATATCGAACATGATACTAAAAATTGAAGGTAAAATGTTCTTACCATAGAACCATAGAACCATGGAACAATGCAGCACAATACAGGCCCTTCGGCCCACCATGTTGTGCCAACCTTCAAACCATACCTAAGACTATCTAAACCCTTCCTCCCACATATCTTAAAGTACTCCATATGCTTATCTAACGATCTCTTGAACTTGATCAACGTATCTGCCTCCACAACTACCCCAGGCAGTGCATTCCATGCACCAACCACTCTCTGGGTGAAAACATCCCTCTGACATCTCCATTGAACTTCTTACCCATGACCTTAAAGCCATGCCCTCTTGTATTGAGCATTGGTGCCCTGGGACAGAGACGCTGGTTGTCCACTCTATCTATTCCTCTTAATATTTTGTATACCTCTATCACGTCTCCCCTCATCCTCCTTCTCTCCAAAGAGTAAAGCCCTTCCTCCCTTAGTCTCTCCTCATAGTCACTCTCTAAACCAGGCAGCATCCTGGTAAATCTCCTCTGCACCCTTTCCAACACTTCCACATCCTTCTTATACTGAGGCGACCAGAACTGGACACTGCACTCTAAGTGTGGTCTAACCAGAGCTCTGTAGAGCTTCATCATTACCTTGCGGCTCTTGAACTCGATCCCATGACTTATGAAAGCGAATATCCCATAAGCTTTCTTAACTACCTTATCCACCTGTGAAGCAACTTTCAGGGATCTGTAGATATGAACCCCCAGATCCCTCTGCTCCTCCACACTACCCAGAATTCTGCCATTAACTTTGTACTCCGCCTTGGAGTTAGTTCTTCCAAAGTGAACCACCTCACACCTCTCCCGATTGAACTCCATTGGCCACTTCTCATCCCAGCTCTGCATCCTATCAATGTCCCTCTGCAATCTTCAACAGTCCTCCACACCATCCACAACACCACCAACCTTTGTGTCATCTGCAAATTTGCCAACCCACCCTTCTACCCCCTCATCCAAATCATTAATAAAAATCACAAAAAGTAGAGGTCCCAGAACCGATCCTTGTGGGACCCCGCCAGTCACAGCCCTCCAGTCTGAAAGCACTCCTTCCACCACTACCCTCTGCTTTCTACAGGCAAGCCAACTTTTAATCCAAACAGCCAAGCCTCCCTGGATCCCATGCCCTATGACCTTCTGAAGAAGCCTACCATGTGGAACCTTGTCAAATGCCTTACTAAAATCCATGTAGACCACATCTACTGCACTACCCTCATCAATCTTCCTGGTCACCTCCTCAAAGAACCCTATCAGGCTTGTGAGACATGATCTGCCCTTCATAAACCATGCTGGCTGTCCCTGATCAGACCATGATTCTCTACATGCCCATAGATCCTAACTCTAATAATCTTTTCCAACAGCTTACCCACCACAGACATAAGGCTCACTGGTCTATAATTCGCTGGACTATCCCTATTTCCTTTTTTGAATAAGGGGAAAACATTTGCCACCCTCCAATCCTTTGGTACCATTCCCATAGACAACGAGGACTCAAAGCTCCTAGCCAATGTTTCGGCAATCTCCTTCCTTGCCTCACGGAGCAGCCTGGGGAATATACCTTCAGGCCCCGGCAACTTATCTCTCCTAATATTTTCTAACAGCTCCAGCATATCCTCTGTCTTGATATCTACATGCTCCAGAACATTAACCTTACCAACACTGTCCTCTGTATGAATAAAATAGAACTAGAGATAATTTAAAAAATAAAATAAATGAAGTTCCTTACATTTGGAAATATTCCTCACATGGAAATTACATTACAGATGTATGAAGTTAATGAATGGCTTGGTTAATCATTAAAACCTCATTCAGACCTTCCGTAACTAAACACAAAATTTTCAGGACATTTTGTAGCAATCCCACATTGTAACTACCTGAAATTTGCCGTCTACTTGTTTGTGTCAGAGAAGGATACAAACAGCACAGCATCAAAGGCTACTCTGATCACAATTTAGAACTTTCTGCAGAAGCTGCAATGGACAATAGTCCAAAGTTACTTTCAGTTACACAGAATAAAAAAGAACACAACGAGAGTTTTGACTTCATTATTTCATCAAAACACAAACCGTTTTCCAGCAATATTTATATGGCCTATAGAACCCCTTTCATTATACACTTCTGCTATGTGAGCTCACTTCTTGCAGATTCAATGCATCTATTAAGAAGTATATAATTAAACTCAATTTATATTGCGGAACCACTCCCTGAAATGATTTTATTTAGTGCCCTTGCTACTGTGGCAACTACCTTATAACTACAATGGAATGGTTTCTGCAGCTATTGCATTCACATTAAAGCAGCTGCACAATTCCAGCTGTTTGCATGCTCCGTTGTACAATTGCAAATGGCAGCAGGTTGCCACGGGCCATTTTTTCCAGAGTAACATGGCAGGCGTTCCTCACGGTAAAACTCCTTTGAGTGCAGGTACAGGTGCAGGCATTTCAGTCACTTAGATTCACAGTAATTACAACAACTGTTTGCTTTGGCCTCCAGCCAGTCACTTTACCTCACTATTTCATTGTCAATGTCCGCCTTCATTGAGGCTTGCCTTCTGAGATATGAAGAAGCAGTCCACATCTTCCAGAATCTCTTCCTGCACGTTTATCGTCAAAGGGCAGTGTTGTATTGCAAGCTTAGTTTAGTAGAAGATCTTTGTTTTGTGAGTGTTTAGTGTAAGGCCCATTCTCTCTCAATGATGTCTTGGAGATTGACCTCCAAACATATACATACTCAGGCATCATGTGGGCAAGAAGCTGTGGTGACCTTAGTTCCAGAGAGGCAGCAATGAAGAAAATCACCATACATTCAGTATGCCAGCAAGGGATTTGTACAGATCAGGAAAAAAGGTGTTTGTAGATCAAGGTCTCAAATTTGGCATAAAACACACCGGGTAGCAGTGATCCCTGCCCTTGTGTATGGTCCTGAGACACGGACTACCTACATACAGTAAGCACCTCAAAGCACTGGAAAAATAACACCAAGACTGCCTCCACAAAATCCTCCAAATCCAGCTGCAGAACAAGTGAACTATCTTTTCTTGGGCCAATATCTGCAGCACTTGAGGCCCTTAATTGCACTAATTGTAGTAGACACAAGATATTCTAATCCATCACTGCAAGAGATTATCAGGTGCAGAGAGAAAAATACCCAAGGAGGTTCTCAGAGCCTCTTGGAAATCCTTGACTGATGGCTATTCAAAGTAGAGAAGGCGCATTTAGGATGTCAGTGGGAGGCTTGAGCCCACTCATTGACAACACCTCCTCCCAATCCACCCAATTCATCAAGCAATTCTTGCTCCATCTGTGGAAAAATCTGCAGTTCACACCCACACCGGCCTCATTTGCCACCTTGGGACCACCAGAACCAGAGTGAAAGCAAGTCATTCCCAATATGAAGGACCAACTTAGAAGAGGAGAAGAAAGCCATGCGCTTGGAAGCACAGACCCAAGCACTTCTTTCGGTTTCATTATCAGTCAGAAGCTAGCAACTGAGCAAAAAACGGAAAACACTGAAAGGGCTCAGCAGATCAGGCAGAATCAATCTCTCTTTTTACTTTAGATTCCAGATTTCCAGCATCGGCAGTGCTTTGCATTTCTAGCAGTCAAGCTGCAGGAAGTGATAATCAAAAAACCACAGATGCTGGAAATCTGAACATTTTGCTGAAAACAAAGTACATTTGTTGCAAAATTGTACTCTGAAGTTCTGACCAAGGGTCTTCAGCCTGAAGCAGTAGCTCTTTTTCTCTTTCCACAGATGTTGCCTGACCCAGTGAGTGTTTCCAGTATTTTCTGTTTTTATTATAAGAAATGACTGTTAGATTTGCATATAGGTCCTCCCCAGCTTATGAACGCCTGACTTATGTACACCGTGTACAAATGAACAAATGAGCAATATGGATTTGCCAGCTGCTGTGGGGCTGCAGACATCTTCTAGCGTGTGGGAACTTGGTTCACAGCTGTATTTCCAACTTGCAATCTGTTTGAGAATGGAATTGTTCGCAGTTCACAGGAATGGAAACCTGCTGTAACCTGGGGACAGCATGAAATGATTTTTCAGTGATAAGTGACAATAGACAGCTTAAAGCCTTAGGACTACATTACTTAGAGAATTTAGAGTGGTGAGATCATGGCACTGGGATGGGATATCAGTGTATTAATATTAAGTGTATTAATTAATACTAGTGTAATAACCAGTGTAAGCCTGCTGGTACGGAGCAGAAATTATTTCCACATTAATCTCTCAAGGAGCCCTATAAATAAATGATAAAGAAGCAATCCTGCTGAAAACAAGGTACTGTATATACTTTGAAAAATTGTACACTGAAACAAAGTAGATGGCGTTCATTCTCATACATTTAAGATCTTTCTATTGTGGTGAGGACATAATAATTTTTCCATCAAGCAGTGATATTTGTGTGCTTAAGAGGATACAATTGTATTAAAAATTCAGAAAATGCTGGCATTTGGAGCATACCTATGATTATTTTAATGATTCAGAAACCTCCACCTCCACACTGCCCTAGCTCAGATATTTTCCCCGATATTTGACATACTCCATGATATGTTCCTCGGGTATGCATGTGGTACTGCTGTATTTTGGAACTACATAGCCTTTTCTGTAACATTTTGCTGCTTTGACCCCACACTTAACCTGGACGTGTCCTGATTTCTTTCACTATGCTTTAAGAGCTTACTTTTAAATATGTTATGAATGAATCCTGACAAAATGAAAATTCAACAACAGGAATATGGAAATATTCAAATAAGAGTTGGGACTATTTACTTTAAATCAACACAGAGGGATATGAAGATAAAAACGGGTTGGATTGCATCCCTTTTGATAGATCATTTCAGATTATCAGGTTGGAAAGGATCAGGAAT
The DNA here is from genome assembly GCA_034780895.1 of Rhynchobatus australiae. Lineage (NCBI taxonomy): Eukaryota > Metazoa > Chordata > Chondrichthyes > Rhinopristiformes > Rhynchobatidae > Rhynchobatus > Rhynchobatus australiae. Next base: position 12,158,701 of record JAUZTB010000118.1, on the reverse strand, counting down.
CATGTAATTTAACAATGTAAGAACAGGAATAAACAAGGAATAAATAAAATATTAGTTGATACTTCCTTCCTTGGGAATAGTGAGCCCCTGGATTACCACCTGGGAGTAGGTGCTAACACTCTGTAAATTTTCAGGAGTTATTAATTGGGGCAAGGAGCATAGTTTATCAATGTAATGTAAGTAATGTGATCAACTGTGCCTAGTCATCTGAAGCTGCTGGAGAGGAGTTTGCTCATTTCCACTCTCTGACTGGCAGTTTAGGGCAGGTGCTGCTGATATATTGTGCGTACCAAGCATCCACTCTGGCAATACAATTGTCATCATTGTGACAGAATCTGCAACTTGGCTTTGAGCAGACAAGAGGTACAGGCCTCCATTCGTGCTAAACTCCTATCGGTGCCACACAAATATGCAATACTTTCTGATGAATTACCTGAAGTGTTAACTCTGTTTTTCACTCCGCAGATGCAACCTGACCTGCTGAGTGTTTCTAGCATTTTCTATTATTATTTCATATTTCTAGCATCTGCAGAAATTTGATTTTGTTCCACATATGCATAGCTTGTAGTGAAAGAAACTTTTCCAACAACTTTTACACAATACCCCCACAAAAGGGGAGTGTTGCAGAAGGATCCCGGACCTGAGACATTAACTGTTTCTCTTTCCAGAGATTCTGCCTGACCCGCTGAGAGTTTCTAGCACTTACTATTTCTATTTCAGCTTTCCAGTATCTGCATTCTTTGGAATTCCACAGATAGGTTGATGTGGGAAGGATGATCACACACTCCAGGCACAGCAAGTACGATGATTCAACTCAATGACACTGGCACAGCTCCTGTGCACTTCCCACAACCCCTCTGCCAAAGGTCCACACTTGCATCCTGCAGTGTGTTGTGCTCTTGTACCAATGCCACCAGGCTCACTGAGAATTCATATATGCTCCTGTGAATGGTTCTTGCATAAAATTCCACAGGCATGCAAATCAGTGTAAATATGTTAACAAAGTAGAACATTTTGTAAGGTGACTGCTAAATATTTATATGCTGTTGTAGTCTAATATATATCAGGCAATATCAGCTTATGCAAATTTAGAAGCTTCCCTAAGCTTCTTGTGACTTTATTGTATAAAATACATTGTGCGCAGCATTCTCCCGGTTTATATTCATTTACAATGAAAGTTTGGGATTCATGCTACCACATTTCTAGTTATCCCCAAGAGATTTGGAAGATAAGTCGACACTGAACTGTGCAGAAGGGTTGGCTGATAGAATGGCTGACAAGATGACTTTTGTGGACTAATGGATAAACTTGTAGTGATTAAAGCCAAATTGTTTGGAAGGTTTACAAGAAGAAGGGAAGGAACAGGTATGTGAAAATAAAACAAAAAACTACAGATAGTGAAATCTGAAATATAAAAAAAACCAGAAAATGCTGGAAATACTCAGCTGGTCAGTCTGCCTCGGTGGGAAGAGAAACAGAGTTAACATTTCAAAGAGTGCCTCCATTATTTTCTGTTTTCATTTCAGATCTCCAGCACCTGCAGTTTTTTTTAGTTTTCATTTACTGGGGTGTTTATAAGTTGTGAAGGGATTCATAAGCAAGGATCAGAAGTTTACTTCACCATGTTGAAGGATGGTTCTGGAGGATGAGCAAGAAAATCCAAAAAGCAGAGGTAAAGTGGTTCAGGACATTGTGTGGGGCAGAGCTTTGCGATCTGGGAAGTAGATGTTGGAGAAGTTAGGGGCAATTTTGATGTGTGACACAATTCGGCTGAAAGGATGTGAACCTTACTGTCTAACTCACCCAGAACTTCACCCTGAGGCCAGATCAGTTTTGCTGATCAGGCCTCACGTGAATTGATTAGATTGCTAGTGTGCATTCTGCTTACAGGCAACTCACCATCTGGGAAGTTGGGCTGAAGTGTTGCAGGCACATCCAAATGCTTCTCCTCCAAGTCACAGACCATCCAGGTATGGAAATACATTGCCATTTATTCATTGCCACTGAGCCATTGGATCATCATTTTCCATTGCTTTTCCTTTGCACAATATACTGCTTCCCACTATCTCATGAAGAATCATTAACTTGGCAACAAATTACTGGAAGCCATTACTGATGTGAAACTGCTCATTAGGGCACTGCTGCATTGATGTAGCAAGCTTCGTGACTCTTACACAGAAGATGCCATCCAGAATTACAAGATGTACTGTTATTAAGGGTGAGTGTACTTTTTATGTTTGAGTTGGAGCAAAACTGATACCACCTCATTTATTTGAGTTTGGATCAGATGATCTTTATTTCTCAAGCTTTTAAAAAAAAGACATGCCAATAATTTGATCCCAGTGAGATCTCTTTACAACAAATATTTGCCCAAGAGTTTGAGAGTTTATTCAGTGCTTTCTCTTTGGTATTTAACACAGAGTACTCTTGTGTTTTGTTTTGCCTTGATTCTGCCAATGCTCTAAATGAATGCACAGTCATACTCAGTTTCTATTTTTATATTGCTTTTCCTTTTGTTGACACTTTTAGTAAGTATACACCGGTTCTAGCCACAAACCTCAAAGTACTTTGTGTACTCTGTTGAAAATGTTTAATTATGTCTAAAATATCTGAGCTCAGAAAAGACCTTTAATAGATTAATTAAGATATGTACAAACAGATGCAATGAATTATTTACCAATATACTGGAGCACATTAATATATTTACCTTTACTGGACCATTTACAAGATTATATCAGGTACTTATGAAAGTTAGTTGCCTTGCACATCCATCTCACTTCAAAGTTTAAGGCATGAATAATATGTCACACATATACCAGATTTGCTTAAACGTATTAATTAGTCAGCAACTCATCATACTGAGCAGCTAAGGAGCTTATCGGCAAATAACAAAGGAACAAGAAACCCAGCCAGTTATTCTTCATTTGCAAATCTTTGCCAATAACAGCAACTGGCTTAGAACAAGATAATAGCTGGTAAGTATACCAATTAATCATTATGGCCCAGAATTTGTCTTCAAAATACCAGCAACTGTAATGGAGTGAACATGCAGCCAGGACATTTGCAAGAAGATCTTTACCCATATCACAAAGCTTCACTCTGCCTGTTACTTCTCTTACTGCCCATTGCCCAAAGGCTTTTGCCTCTTACCTCCACTTCAAAGAAGGAACAAAAACTAATTGGTAAAGGAGTAAAGGGTTGTCAGAGATATTGCCAATATTTCCTTCAGAATAGGACCCATGGCAAGCAGAATTCATGAGTGAACGTCTGAATTCATTCATGAATTCTTTGTTGACTATCTCAATTCCACTTGCATTGGAGAGTTTATGGCAAGCATGGCAATGAGCATGTAATTGATGGGAACACATCATGCTGCAGAGCTTCACCTGATGAATGCATGGAAGTATTCTGACATTACTGAGGCTGCTCATGCACCCAAAGGTTTAGCTGTAATTGGTTTCATCCTGAAGATGTATGGTGCACCTACCCACAGCACTGGACAGTGTCACATTTAAGGTCTGCGGGTTGACTATTCACTTGGCTCTGAAATTCAGTTCCATCATAAAGGTTGATCAAATTCTGTTCGAGTCTTGACCAGCCTCTTCCCAACATGAATACCATTTCTTTGGTTTCTACATTTTAACCTTATAAGAAGAGCAAGTTTATCCCCGATTTAGTCCTTTATGTCATTCTGGCATACTAAGATTGACTGCAACTATTCTCATCTCTTCATTGACTGCAAGCTAGCCCTTGTTCATCTTTAGATTTTATTCAAGAGGGAGATACGATTGAGAAGAGGGCATCCATCGTGAATGTAATAGTGACAACCAATAGTTATGTTCTCTCTGAAGGGAACCAGTTTCTCTCTCAGACAGTCATGGTAGTTAACATGGCAAAATTCAAAGAAGGCATGGTAATTCCTTGATGACCTGGGCAAAACTTATCCCTCCCACCGGCACTGATCATTGATCATAATCTACTTAATTGTTTTTTGTGGCAGCTTGATGTTTGCAAAGTTGGCTGCTGTGTTTCCCATGTTACACCAGTGACTACACTTCCAACTATTTCATTAGCAGTAAAGCGCTCTGGGACATCCTGAAATCATGAAATTTAATATACAAATGCAAGTGTTTCTTTCATTTTCAATGCCAAAAATCCTTTACGTTGAGGGCTTTGTATGAATCAGTAAATTGTTTTCTATGCCAATACATTGTAATTTCTGAACAGCTAATCTGGAATACTGCCTACCTCATAACTGAACCAGGTCATTAAAATGCTGAGAGAAATAAATAATGTGAGCATACCAGTCTATTTAACTTGGACTGTGAAAGGGTGCTGTTTAGAGATCAGGACTATAACATTAACAAATCATAAGCCATCTAGAAACCAGATCCTTTTCCCATAAATATATGCATGAAAATGTCATCTATAGAACACAGCTGGTGAGACTGGAATAGTGCAGGTATAAGCTTAGAATGACCTTGTGCAGTCTTGCTTATCTATCTTAGAAATTTTGTACAGTTTTTTTCCCAATTCACCAAATACTGGGATAGAATCCAGGTTTCACAAAGAGGATGGGAAGGGTGTGGTAGTAAGTCCAGATAGTACTTTCTATCAACCCACAAGCAGACTCACAGACCCCAGCTGTTCCATCAAAGCTATCTCCAGTCATGATGGCTGAGCGTCACAAGCAAATGTTTCCTCCAACCTCGTTTCTGTGTAAGAAATGAAATTTACTGAATCCTCCTTCATTTTGGTACTCATTGTTCAGTTTTCAAAAACAAAGCACCTTTTTACAGCAGTCTTCCTTCTGAGACTCAGTTGACTACTTAAAGTAACTAGTAATTAAAAGCAAAATCAGAAAGTGCTGAAAACACTGAGCAAGTCAGGCAGCATCTCAGAGAGAGCAAAACAAGAGTTAATATTTCATATAGAGTCATAGAATATTATGGAAACAGACCTTTTGGCCCATCTAGTCCACGTCGACTTGATCTTCTTCCTAGACCTATCTATCTGCACCAGGACCTATCCCTCTAAACCCCTCCTATTCATGTACCTATCCAAACTTCTCTTAGATGTTGCAATTGAACTCACATCTACCACATCCATTGGCAGTTCGTTCCACACTTGCACCACCCCCTGAGTGAAGAAGTTTCCCTTCAGATTCCCCTTAAATATTTCACCTGTCACCCTCAACCTACGACCTCTATTTCTAGTCTCACCCAACTTGAGGGGAAAAAGCCTGCATACATTCACCCTATCTATACCCCTCATAATCTTGTATACTTCTTTAGGATCTCCCCTCATTCTCCTGTGCTCCAGGGAATAAAGCCCTAACCTATTCAACCTTTCCCTGTAACTCAGGTCCTCAAGTCCCAGAAACATCCTTGTAAATTTTCTCCGCACTTTTTCAAGCTTATTGATAACTTTCCTGTAGGTAGGTGACCAGAACTGCACACGATAGTCTAAATCCGGACTCACCAACGTCTTGTACAACTTCAACATAACATCCCACCTCCTGTACTCAGTGCCCTGATTTATGAAGGCCAATGGGCCAAAAGCTCTCTTTATGACCCGATCTACCTGCGATGACACTTCCAAGGAACAATGGACCTGTTTTCCCAGGTCCCTTTGTTCTACCACACACCTCAGAGCCCTACCATTCACTGTGCAAGTCTTACCCTGGTTTGTCCTTCTAAAGTGCATCACCTCACACTTGTCTGCATTAATTACCATCTGCTATTTTTTAGCCCATTTTCCTGCTGCTGGTCATGATCATGCTGCAAGCTCTGATAAGCCTTCCTCGCTGTCCACTATGCCCCCAATCTTGGTGACATCCGCAAATTTGCTGATCCACTTTACCACATTATCATCATATCAGAAAAATGACCCTTATTTAGAATCTTTATCAGAACCAGGTGATTGACTGTGGTGTTGGAGGGGAATGGTTTGGTTCTGTTCAAGGAATGAGTGGAGGGCCCTCAGATCATCCTGGCATGAGATAGAGGGACAGAGGAATTGGAGGTGTAGCGAATATGAGTTGGTTGGGATCAGAAAGCTGCTAAAGTGGTGGATGGCATCAGAGGGTTCACAGATCTAAGTGCAATGGAACTGGACCAGGAGAGAAAGTATAAGAGTCGAGATAGGAAGAAGTAACTCCTGTGAACTAGGAACAGGATGAAACAGTGGGTGTGCCAAGAAACTTCAGCTTGTGGAAGAATATCCTGGTGAGGTGGTAGAAGCATGCTGTGTGTTTCTGGGAGACTATGGGAGTGGTGGCTGTGGAAGGAAGATGTCCCAAGGAAATGAAGTTACTAACATAAATAAAGTACTTGAATGGTAATAAAATACTTCAAGTCCAATGTAAGAGGTACAGTAGAAAGTAAGGGTGTGATTCTCTGTATGTTTTATGGCATGCTGGCATTACCATTTTAAGATTAACTTTTCTCTATAAATTGCAGTGAATTGTTGCTGTAATTTGACTTCTTCACCTCTGTGCACCCAAGTTACAGTTCCCTGGGTCATGGAGACCAGCTAATGGCAATCTGTTAGTCTTTGGCGATGCAGTCAAGTTCTCCAAGTTGTTGTTCTGGGCCCTCAGCAAGCACTGAGACAGATTGATGAGATTTCTATTCTCACAGTTTTATGCAGCAAACATTTCTCACAATAACATGTGCTTGTGAAATACAGCAGCAGAACACTACTTACAGCAGGCATATGAAGCTCCATTAAATAATCTTAACAGAGAGCAATTTAACACATCGATGCCCAACAATTTTGGTTGACTGATCATAGTGTTCATGCTTAGAGCTACTTTCAACATTCCTGCCCCTGAAAAAAAGTCAACAAAATGTGACAACAAAGAATAATATAACTTTTTAACACGATAGAAAAGCAAGATCAGAGAACCTGTGCAGAATTCCACAGATAGGGTAAGCTGATCCAGAAGATTAAGGCACATGTGATCCATGGAGATCTCCTAGGTAGGCTTCAAAATTGGCTTGGCCATAGAAGACAGAGGGTAGTAGTGGAGGGGTATAATTCTGATTGGAAGTCTGATGACCAGTGGTTTTCTGCAAGGATCAGTGCTGGAACCTCTGCTGTTTGTGATATATACAGCATATAAATGATTTGGATGAAAATGTAGTTGTGCTGATTAGTAAGTTTGCAGATGACATGCAAATTGGTGGAGTTATGAATAGAGAGAAGGGCCGTCAATTGAGGGCAGAGAACTGACAGATGGAGTTTAATCAGGACAAGAGTGAGCTGTTGCACTTTGTGAGGTCGAAATTAAGAGGAAAGTAAATGGCAGAACCTTAGGAGCATTGAAAGATCTTAGGGTGCAAGTCCATAGCTTCCTGAAAGTGGCAACACTAGTAGATAAGGTGGCAAAGGAGGTGTACAATGTACTTGCCTTCCTTGGTCAGGGTGTTGAGTATAAAAGTTGGGAAGTCATGTTGCAGCTGTGTAAATCTTTCGACAGGCTACATTTGGAGTATTGTGTGCAGTTCTGGTCACTGCATGAAAGGAAAGTTGTGGAGGCTTCAGAGAGAGTGCAGAAGAGGCTCACCAGGATGTTGCCTAGATTAGAGATCTCTCTCCATGGTTTCTACCTCATCTGCCGATTTCCAGCATTTCCTGTTTTTATTTCAGATTTCCAGCATGTATGATTTTGTTTTAAATTGGTAAGCTTAACTTTAAAAAGTATCACAACAATTGCAAATGAATAACACAGGGGAGTGCTGTGTTTTGTGGATTTTTACAGCAGTGGGGGAGGAAAAGAACAATTCAGGCGCCGTAGGAGCTAGTTGGTATCAAAGAGCATGCTGCAAAATCATCAGTCCCTGAGCAAATGGGAGAGGCTGAGACAGAGGGGGTTGTGGTGAAATTCTGCTGCATGACCTGCAATGAACTACATGGATAGTCAACCGACCAGGGTGGACTACCTTGGTCAGAAAACAACACCTTTAGTTTAGTTGATGTTACATAGCTGACTCGTGGAGACAGTAAAATGTAAACAGGGAAAAGGAATAGCTAAACATACTGTAATAACCGCTTGATCAACTTCTAAGTAATATTTTAATATTCAACATAGCCATGTGCAGTTTAAATGTTGTGATAATCGAGGGCATATTATGTTAGATAAAGAGAAATGTTTTTCTTTTTGTTGAAAATCAGAAAAAAAGTATGTTATTATCCAAAGTTAAAAAAACTGGAATCACACTCGTTTTGAAAGTGTTCTGTTAGAATAATATTCTACTGGCGAGAGATGGGGGGTGTCCAGTGAAGGGTTAACCACTCCTCACAGCACACCTTCCATCGTTTTGTTACCTTCTGAGTCCTTTCCTCAGTTTCCCATAACTACCAGCTGGCAACCCTGGGCATCCATTTAAACTGAGCATTGTTAGAGGAATATATCCTTCATGATAGAACTTCAGGCCTGACGGGTTCTAAAACCCTTATGATGCATTAATCATTTGCCACTGCAGAGCTACTTATTTCAAGTTTGTGCATGTCCTGTGCTGCTAGTTTCCAGCTTTGCAGTAATAATCATATTTTTGCTTTGTGTTTCTTCACTTAGCCATGTTCCTCTTTCTAGGGCTTCCTGTTGGGTCTTCCAAGTCACAAAGACTGCATTGACATTGACTTTTGCATACTGCCCTGCCTCCAGACTTCTTAACATTGCTGGGGTTATCCCACACCACCTAAAATGTGCTGACATTGCATCGTTAGCAAAATCTTGTCAAGAAAGTAATTTATTCACTGCTGACATTCCATTGCCAGCTTAGCATAATTTGCACCGACTGTAGTTGCTCGGCAGCTGTTGAGAAATATAGGATTGGTCTTGTGGGCGTGTGCTGATTAGCTGTTAACTTTTCATTGTTTCCAATTAAATTGCATTTTTATAAATTACGTGTTTGAAAGAAGCAATTCCACAATTTTTACCCATTTGTTGCTTTTAGGAAAAAGTATAGTTTTCCCTCAACTATTACTCTCTTTATATCTCTACTTTGCGACTGAGAATATTAAAGTACAATTTATAATGGAACTAGATGCTGCAATGGATTACAATGGAGCTCTTTCACCTCTGAAACCTGGTCTGATCTGGACTACATTTTCCAATTGTAAAGTTAACAGAGGGCCATTTATTTTAAATGGGTTACTGGGTTAAATGGTCTGCCATACAATCAGAACATCTGGGCCTATCTTCAAGCCTTGTGAGTGGGGTGATTTCAGCATGTTTCAATCCAATTAAAGCATGAAATCAGCCTTTATTGCAAATTAACTGTCTGCTGGAGAGAGACAGAGCTGAAAACAGATTTGTCACTCTGATGCAGCAGGCTGTTATTAGAGAGTTGGAGAGAGATGCTTTGTTGAAGCAAAGTATACTGAGCATTCATTTGGGTTTATTTATTACCAACAGACGCCAAAACGAGTACCAATCCCTAGTTAGAACTGATAAAAGGGCTGTCATAATGTCCTTAAAATTGAACACATCAGTTCAAATGTATGAATTGTAAATGTCACTTGCAGCCTTTGTAATTTTGTTCAATACAAAAAGCTGCAGTGAAAACAGCTCAATGCAAAGTTATTGAAATGTTTGTTACATAATACTTACACAATTGTGCAATTAATTGGGATGTAATTTAGCTCTCACTGTGTTGAGAGATATGGCATACAATGCACCACCCACATTGAAAGATAAAAATATTGAGACACAGCACGTCTTCTTGTATGTATTCCATAGTGTTCAGAAATGTTTTTCAGTCAGATAAATTTATGTTGCAGCTATCTTTCCTGTTGTGGTCCTGCTCTTTATCTCACTGCACTCAATGAGAGTTAATGTTACTGTATGTAGCTGTACCCTGCCCAGCATTTCTAATCTAATGAGGGCAGGGCAGTGTGATGCATGCCAAAGGATTGTGGGTAAGTCAGCCTACTTTTCTTTATTATTAAGCAAATTTTAAATGACTATAAATCAATAATCAGTTGAATTAACTGTTGTAATGCACAGATTCTACAGTACAAGCTTTATGATCTCTTATGTTGTTGTGATACTTACTAAGAGATTTCTATTCTATCTTTTGTAACATTTCAATGTAACAGGTGGCAGTCATTGGCTGGAATATTGTTTCAATATGGCAGCAAGATCATTATGGACCTACTTTCAAAATTACAAACTGTCAGTGTTCCAGCCTCAAATTAAACTCGTCAGGCTGGGAGTTACTGCTGGGAGTGTTATTGCACCAATGCTGAGTGAACTGCAGCAGATCCCACTTAATGCTGTTATAGCAAAGGTGTTAATACTTTGGATAAAGTAGTTCACAAATGAGATAAAGATGTATAGATTATCAACTGTAATTGTGACCTCTTCTTGTGCAGAGGTGCTTGGAATGTACTTCCAACAGGCCACATTCTGTTTCTATGGTAACACAGGGATAGTCCATAGACACAGTGGCCTGAAATTTCATTGCACTTCAACCCTATCATGAAATTCACCAAAATCATAGAATGCTATAGCACAGAAGGAGGCCATCGTTTTACCAGCCTCTGTGCTGAGCAAACTAGGTGTCCCCAATGGCTGATTCTCTCCTCTTCGCCCTGCATATTCTTTTCTTTCAGATACATATCCTCCTCCCTTTTGAATTTACCAATGGAGTCTGCCTCCACTGCAAATTCCTCCACTTGACCCTAAACACTTGCTACATAAAACTTCTTTACTGCATATTGCCTTTGGCAGCTTGATGAAGAAACTTATTCTGTCATGGGTATGTTTTCCCTCTACCTACTTGTATTTCTCTCATGTTACCTTATGGCATAGGAGGCCATTCAGCCCATCAAATATCTCAGAGCCATTCCATCAATCCCATTTCCTCTTTTAATTCCAAATAACCTATTGTCTCACACATTCCCATTAGCACCTCTCTGATTCTCAGAGTCATCTGCTCTAGGGGCATTATACAGTGGCCAATCACCCTACCAACCAGCATGTAACTGGGAAGTAACTGGAGCACCTGGGGAAAACAGGGAGAATGTGAAAACCCTGCACAGATGCACTGGTTTGTTTCTTTCCTTCATGGTTTGACATAGCTCTCTCAGATTCCTTCACAATCTCCTCCAAGAGGAATATTCCCAGATTCTCCATTCTAACAATATAAAACTAGGTGTCTAGAACTGGATGAAACATCCCAACACTGGCCAAACCAACATTTTATTAAGGTTCATTGTAACCTCCTTGCTCTTGTACTCTTTGCCCCAATTTTAAAGCTCAAGATCCTGTGCGTTTAGTTTTAATCACTTCGTCAACCTGCCTGGCCACTTTCAACACCTGAGCAGAGGTGTTCTATTTCTCTCTGTTCTTGTACCTGTTTTAGAATTGCACCCTTTAGTTACATTGCTCTTCTTATTCACCCTACCAACAATGACAATGTGACGTTTCTCAGTATTATATTTCATCTGTCATTTATCCATAAATTCCATCAATCCGTGGATGAAGCTTGAAAATCCGGATGACCAGATTCAAGAACAGCTTCTTCCCCAATGCTATCAGACTTCTGAACCAATCACCTCTTTCACATCCCCTTGCCAGTGGTGCTGCCACATTCTTGAACCCTTAATTCCACCTCCTCCATTATTGCCACAATAGCATTTCTTTTTGCATTGCCTTAGTTTACACTACTATGCTTTGCATCTTTCCATTGTTTTTGCAATCATTGCTGTATTTATTTTTGTAGTTATTATTACCATGTATACTGCTTACTCCATGAGCTTTACATGAGCAAGGAATTTCATTGCACCCTGGTGTATATGACAATAAACTAATCTGTACCTGCAGTGGCACAGTTAGTAGGAATGCTGGCTTACAGGTCCAGTGACCCAGGTTCAATCCCGATGTTGGGTGCTGTCTATGTGGAGTTTGCACATTCTCCCTGTAATCCCTGTTTTTATTCTGGGTGCTCTGGTTTCCTTCCACTTCCTAAAGGCCTGCAGGTTGGTGGGTTAATGACCACAGTAAATTCCCCCATTATGTAGGGGGGAATTGAAGGAACTGTGGGAAGAATAGTGTAGATAGGTGCCTGATTGTTAGCATGGACTCAGTGGGTCAAAGGGCCTGATTCCAATCTATACGACACTATGACTGTTTATATCTCCTTGATGTCTGTTACCTCCTTCCTCAGAGCTCACTGCCTTCAAGTTTTGTACCATCTCCATATTTGGAAATTATGTCCTTACACACAAGTCCAAATCATTAATATACTTCAAGAAAAGCAGTGGTTCCACCATTGTCTCCTGAGGAACTCTGAACTGTTCCCTACAATTTGAGCAACAACCTTTCACTACCACTCTCTGTTTCCTGTTATTTAGCTATTTTTCTATCCATGTTGCTGTAGCTCCTTTTGTCTTTTGTTCTAGAGTCTCAAATCGATCGTTGTATCTACAGGAGAGAGGAAGCACTGCCCACAGGGAGATTTTCCTGCATCACTCAAGCTTGTTTCCTCCTGGTTTAACAAAGGTTTGAAAATAGACAAGAAAATAGACATCATTTGCTTGCACATAATAAGAATTAGGGGCTTTCCTGAGTACAGGTGTTTCTAGTGATGACTACTTTAATTAATCCCTGTGCTCACTCTAGTCTATCTGGACAGCACAAAACTCATGTTTGCTAAGTAATACAACTGCCAAATGGTGGAAAGACTTAAAACAAGAGACATTAACACTATTAGAAAAATACTACCTTTGAAGATATAATATTCTACAACGTAAAGGTGTCATTGACATACTGAAAGTATATTTTAAGTACATTTCACCCAGTTAATGACACTGTTATCAAAACAAACTCATTGATAAATTCCAAACCCCTCAATTCAGTCTATTACTGTGAATCGGTTATTTTTGATAGTTAGTTATTAAAGTAAGATATTTGCTATTGTTTCCTGTGACTTGTCTCCAGCTATTCCAAAGGGAGTGTCAAAAGCATGCAGCTCACCCATTATAATACTTGTGATTTTGTTGAAAAGTGTTTCAGAGTGAGCTGTTTATTAGAAGAGAACCTTATAATTTGATTGTATATTCAGCTACCAATACCAAGGGGGATCTCCTTCACTGGAAGGTAAGAACACTAACATCTGGAATTTCGTACTCCCATTAGTAAACCATTTGCTAGATTTGTTTTCGATTAACTTTTCTGCAAAGTTAAATTATTATTCCCAAAGCAACCTTTCCCATTATAGTTATAGATGCCATTAATTGGTAACAGTCATCTACATTATTTGAATCATGTTTGCATTACGTTATCTGTGATTTAGTGTTTTCCCGGAACTATCTTTTCCTGGGAGCTTAATTACAATGCAGGATTAAACCACATTGTGGTGTTTTTACTTTCAGATGTTATTTGAACTGATAAAGCAAAAACATCAGCATCTTCAGATTTTCTATAGTTTCAGAACCTCATCAAAGCAATATGCTTTTGGAATTGATGCTTCTTCCTCTAAAGCATCTGAATCCCACTTCCCTTTGCTTGTTTTTTGTTTTGAAGGGGTCACAGTACTGGGCTTTGATTAAAATCCATGCTGTTCCAGGAAGGGTTTCTGTGGCAGATGATGAATTTTCTCCCAGTCTTAAACTGGATGCAAGCACAGGCTCAAGGTATTATGAGGCAGAGAATAGACCTTGCACACCCTGTCAGGTGGAGAGAAGAGAGGGGTGTAGTAGGGAGAATTGGACTCAGAGTTCAAGATGGGGGAGGATGGTGCACGGTGTCAGGATCATTGGGTTGGGGTATCAGAGAAGGGACATAGGGATTGGAGGTTTCAATGGGTGGTTGGATGAGGTTCGGAAATCAGATCTGGGTCTGAGAAGTGATGTCTGATATTTGACAAGGAGATTGTTTGGTGGTATAGTGACTGGTCTGTTTTGTGAGTCGGATCACTGGGGGGGGGGGAGGGCATCTGGAATGGGAAGGAATGCTGAGGACAGTTCTTAAAGGAGGACCTACCTTCAAGAAGATAGTGGAGAATGTCTCAACCCTCCAGTTAAGGCCCATAATATTGTGAGTGGCCCATGGCATTCAGGAGCATCAGCTGAACAAACAAAGTTTGAACAAACTATTTGGTGTTGTATATGCCTTGTAGCCTTTATACTTAGGTGGGTCATCTGCACTGAGGACCTAATCATCTTTAGATAAAAGTCACTTACATAGCACACAAAAAAGCTGTGAGGCAATTTTGATCTTCATGAAGTTGAATTCATGGATTTAATTTGGCCTTTTCAAAAATTATTGAGCACTTCAGAAAAGCAATTAAGGAATAGGCCTCTTATTTCAGGATTTTTCATTTATCTTGATCTCTGACATAGTGCTCATTGTAATAAACCATTGGGTTAACTGAGAAGAATTTAATGCCTTTACTGTCTGCAGTGGTCCATTTACATTGAGGCTTTCCATTAGCTGAGAAAGGCAGAGCAGCTTAGCTGCATTTTATATATACTGCAGTTTTCCTAACTCTAAATTCTACATTTGCTGCTCACACAGTAGGGTATATATTCCAGCTACCAGCCTTCTGCTTTGTGCAGTAATCTAATCTGTAGTGATAACTGCAGGGAGATTGAGACTGGTGGCAGCAAGGTTGAACATAGTGTAAGCAACCACAGGTGATGTCAACAGTGTCAACCCAAAGGGCATTTAGATATCAAAACTTCTGGCAAGTGCCTTCATGGCCTACTTGATGGGAAATGGTTACTAGGTGAGAAAGTAGGCTTCCCCATATTCCATTGCCTTACTGAGTCTCTAATGCATATCTGGTCCTTTATGCACATTGGGCCACATCTTCCTTGGTCAGAGGCTAGAGTCTGTGTTACTTGGAGTTTAGAAGAATGATGGGTGATTCTCTTATGAAGTCTTGGACTTCCATGTCTGACATGAGTGCATGGAATTCTGAGACTTCCTGAGGCACAAGTAGTTGGCAGGTGTTCAACTCCACCAATATGCAAGAGGGTTGACAGTGGGCAGGGGTTGGAGTGAGCCTAGGGTCAGTGATCCGAGACCATATTGGAAATATGCCAGACAATATAAGTCCTGTCATCTTATTAATACCCCATGTGCTTGTGGTTATTTGATTGAGAAGCTAGAGTAGTAGAAAGACAGTAAAAAGGTTCAAGGAGACAAAGCTTACCTTCTTTAGTCCTAGGACATTACACCACTGCGAATGGCAGATGCACTGAGACACAAAGATGTAAGTTCAGCTTCCTGGACAAGAGAGGGAGAATAGTATAACTCAGTCCCATTGAAGTCCAAGGATTATCTCTGTCTACCACACTACACATTTTTTCCATCCAAGGAAGGCTAACAACAGAGCAGGTGCAAGTGGAGCAGCAGAACAACTTAGAGCCAAGGCCAGACAAGGACCATGACATTAATCCAGAAAGCAACCCCGCTGAATCACTTTTATAGTTGAGAAGAATCATATACTTGGTTCTCACATTCAATATCTTAACTAAGCAACTGATCTGCTTGCCAGTGGAACATTTTGGCTGCATGTGACCAAGCATGTGCACCGCTCACTGGGAGAAATACGGATTTTCAACTTTGGACAGCTGCACCATGATTCTAGTCCAGTGAACTTCCTCTGATGGCGCCATTTATTGATCAGTGGCACAGTTCAATTACAGCTTCAATTACTATAAAATTAACCATATTATTACACAGCAAATAACTTGGTTCACTGCTTAAAAAATGTTAAGTTTAGATAATCAATTCCTAACACCCAAAGAAACATTGTGTATCCCTTCGACATTTGCCTTTGAATTATAACATATTGACTGTAATATAATTCAATACACTTTTAAGTGTACCATCAGCTACAGATATAATTATTCCAGTGTGGACTTTTTTTAACACATTGTACATTGCTATTAGAAAGTCTCACTTAGATGACAGGACACTTAGATGTAGTACTGAGATAAATATACAGAAAAAAATATATCATGCAGTTTTTAAACAGAAACCCAGACAGGAATCTGATAATATGGATATATTCACTGGTATTGGAATTACTTAGCCAGATCCATTGTCTCTTTGTTTTAAGGTTCAAAGACTTTTAATCTCTACATATATGTCAGGCTGTCAGATTATCCAGAATATAGTAAGCAATCCATTTTTTTATATGTATCTTTATTGCAAGTTGGCACTTTTAATATTGAATTGTGAATTCAGAAAAGGGATAGCAACAGAACATTCTTATCAACTGAAAAAATGTTACAGTATTCACATAATTAATTTGTAGTCAGTCTTCATGCTGTATTCCCATGGATCTTAAATAGATTTGTTTGATTTACATAGAACTCATAGCACAAAAAAAGGCCATGCACACCAATTATTTACGCTTCATGTGAACTTCCTCCCCTCTACGTCATATAATATAAATGTAGGAGAAATGTTGTAAGTGATTGAATTACACTCTTTCTGTTCTCTTTTCCATTATGCAATGTAACACCACCCTTAATATGTTGCTGACAATCATGTGATGAACATGTTGCGTTATGCTGCAGTTCATATGTAGTTATGCCTGGTGTTGTGAAAAGATGGTCTTGATTTCAAAGGCAAAAATTAGTTTGTGTTATTCCACCTCCTGATCATTAACAACAGTCAAACAACTCTGAGGAGCATGACTCCGTTACATCAATAAGCTCTCAGCCCACAGAAACAGATGGCAACACAAACCTTATTACGAGCGATGGTTTAAAAAATAACAAACTGACTAAAATATTAACAGATTAACTTATTACTAATAGACTAGGGATGGTTCTAAAAACAAGAACAGAAGAGAAGGTGTACTGTAAAACCTGCTCTGCAACATTATACTTTCCTGGGCTAGGATTATGGTTCAAGGCTATTTTCATGATTCTTGTTAAGAGTTTTAACTCCTAAATTGGTGAGTTTCTGTAAGAAAATACAAATTAGTTGCACCAGTAAGTGCAAAGTTAATTTAAT
>JAUZTB010000118.1:12124287-12138504 GCA_034780895.1 Rhynchobatus australiae | reverse complement strand
TTGTATACATAAGCTTTTAGCCTGATGCCTTCTTTTATTTCCTTAGTTATCCAAGTTTGACTCTCCCCACCCTTACTGTCCTTGCCTTTATCAAGATAGGAGACTTGGTGACAATAATCCTGGTTGATAATGTTGTTTTTCAATTTAGCCATTGATTGGCATTGGTGTGGCATTCATGTTACTTGCCACTTACCACCCCATGCCTGAACATTGTCATCTTGATGCATGTGGGAGCTGGGCTGCTTCACTTTCTGAAGAGTTGTTAATGGAATCTAGCATTGTGCAATCTGCACTTCTAGTCTTATGATGGAAAATATGACTAGAAGTGGGGAAATGTGATAGTCTGTTTACCTACTGAGAAGTCCAACAAACATATGAGGTTGGTGACCATGTCATTTGATTTGCTGGGGTTAGTTGGGGGATAATTGCATAAATTAAGTTATGATTGGAGTCAATTTCCTAATTGTTCCTAATCAGCACCAGCTTGCTAGAGGGTATGGATACAATTCCCTCAACTAAAACACTAAGCATTGGATGCATATCTATTCCACAGATCAGTATATAATACTATGATCATCTCATGGGCTGGGAGAGGCACAAAGATATTTATTTGTTGTCTTTTAGGAATTGGTTAATTCACAAGGTCAATAGGTATTTAAAAATATAAATAATAACTGTATCTTTAGAAATAATCTAGTTTTGGGTCTGTGATGTAAAGGAAATTGCTATGTACTAAGGTTTAACTCCTGTGAGCTATTTTATGACAATACAATGATTAAAGATGGATTAAATTTTGTTGAAGAGATAGCTTGCTGAAAAAGTTGCCACACGTGTAACATCTTTGAGTATTGTAGACCTCCCTTGCCTGACCCATGCACATTTCAGTTCCCAGCTCTCAGGATATTATCAACCAGGAACTTATTTGAAGTTAAAGACTTATCAGAAGTTATAGAAGTGGAACTGCCCAGACAGTGCACTAGGTGGGTCCTCTTCTTTTTGCTTGTTATTTTTATTATAGTTTGGAAATCTTACCCTTGCATTCATTGGGTATCTTTTGTTAGTTCTAATTTATTCAAGCACTCAGTTGGTTGGTTGCTTGACCTGAAATTACCAAGAGTAATGCCGTTTGACATATCATTCAAGGTAAACAGGGTAACCCAGCAGTGAAATGCACAATTTCTGGGAAAGATCCACAGAAGGTACATTAGAAGTAGAAGCTGGAGGCCCCCTAAGCTTGCTCTACCACTCAGTAAGATCATGGCTGATCTTTTAGCATGGCACCACTTTCCTTGACAGGATAGATGTTGGAATATTCTCACTAGTCTTCTCAAACAAGAGAACATAAATACAAGATAAGGAGCTGGTCATTTAAAACTGAGGTGTGTGGAGATTTGTTCTTGCAGAGGGTGGAAGAATTCTCCGTCCCAGCAGGTGGTGGAAGCTAGATCTTCTGATGTATTTAAAGTGGAGATGGATAAAAATTGGATAGATCAAGGAATAGAGCGGTATGGAGAAATGGCACAGAAGAGGAGTTGAAGCCAGCATAGATCAGCCATGATATTATTAAGTAGTGGAGCAGGCTTGAAGGGTCTGATGGCCTACTCCTAATATTTTCGTGTGTTGGTGTGTTCCTGCACTAACCCTATATCCCTTGATTCCCCTAATATATAAAAAAATCAATTTCTGCCTTGAAATATCTCAATGACTAAGCCTCCAAAGCCCTCCTGGGCTGATTCTAGAGATTCAATACATTTCTTTTCAATTTTGTTCTGAATGTTTGAGCCCTTGTTTTGAGACTGTGAACCCTGTTCTGGAAATGTCAAGCTGAGGAAACATCAACTGCCATCCTCCCCTTAAAAATTTGCTATGTTTCAATTAGTAACCTCTCAGTCTTCTAAAGTCAAGGCCTAGCCAGTTTAATCTCTCCTTGTATGACAAATCCACCACGCAAGAAGCAATCTGGAAGCATTGTTGCACTGTTTCTATCACAAATATATCATTCCCTCGTTATGTAGACCAGAGTTGTATATAATATTAAAGGTCTGTTCTCATTAGGCCTGATATAATCCATATTTGTTGCTGAGGATTTGCAGCCCATTGAAGATGTGAGTGCACGGAGGAATGAATGGGAAGCGCACAGTGAACAGGAGATTTGGAGAAAGCCAGTAAAAGATAACTGAGGTATCAAGAGGAATACACCACATTTAAATAATATACTTGTCAAGATCTAGGCAAACCGTTTACTCCAATAAAAAACAACAGCTTATCACATGTATACTGATCTCAGATTGGTTGAATAATCGATTAAATTGTAATCAAGTGGGCAGGTATGGTAGGGGGCAGGCACGGTAGTGTAGCGGTTAGCGTAACACTATTACAGCGCCAGCGACCCAGGTTCAATACCAGCTGCTGTCGGTAAGGAGCTTGTATGTTCTCCCCATGACTACATGGGTTTCCTCCAGGTGCTCCAGTTTCCTCCCACATTCCAAAGACGTATGGGTTAGGAAGTTGTGGTCATGCATTGTTGGTGCCGGAAGCACGGTGACACTTATGGGCTTCCCCCAGAATATTCTATGCAAAAGATGCATTTCACTGTGTGTTTTGATGTACTTGTGACTAATAAAGAAATCTTATCTTATTAAATAATGAAGATTGTTGAAAGTCAGTTTGTTACCAGAAAGGAGAGTCTGCAAACATTGAGAGAAATTTTGAAATCAGTCATTCTCCAAAAATGGAATTGTCAAGGAGGACCTAAATAGCTCTTCTCCATTCCACAAGCAAAATACTTTAGATTAACTAAGCTTTCTTTGAGGCGATAAACTAATAATCCACATCTATTATGTATTTCCCAGCTGGTTACTGTCCAAACTTGAGCTGGGAACATCTATCTTGTTTATATCAATAGAACTGCAACCCTTGCATGGCAGCAAGTTGTGAAGCAGTGTCCATGGCACTTTGAAAATTGTCTCGCCTCCGTGCCAACAAGGCAAAAGGAGCTAATCTATCTTGACAATGTCTCATCGCAGAACATAGTGTTACCACCACTTGAAGCAGGCATCAATGCAGAGGCAAACTCTGTACAAATTGAACTTTAAAAGTTAATCTTGGCGATATTAATGGTATTTGCACTATGCTAGTTAAGTGCTAACCCATTTAAAATTGCTGATGGAGGAATAAATTAAGAATGCAGTGAACATTTTTCCACTGCTATTGCAACTGCGGGATTTGGACCTTAATCAGTTTGAGGAGATATCAGATACTATCTCAGTACCTGACAGTGTAAGTAGAAAGCCTGGACGGTGCGAGGTCAAATGCAAGAGGAAAGAGGTGATGCATTTTGGGAGGTCAAATGTATGAGGAAAGTATACAGTAAATGGCAGAACGCTTAAGAACATTGATGAACAAAGGGATCTTGGGGTCCAAATCCATAACTCCCTGAAAGTGGCAACACAAGAGGACAGGGTGGTAAAGAGAACAAACGGCATGCTTGCCTTCATCAGTCAGGGCACTGAGTATAAAAGTAGGGAAGTCATTTTGCAGCTGTATAAAACATTGATTAGGCCACATTTGGAATATATATACATGCTATAGGAAGGATGTGCAGGCTTTGGAGAGGGTGCAGAAGGGGTTCACTAGGCTGTTGCCTGGATTAGAGAGTATTAGCTAAAAGGAGAGGTTAGTTAAACTAGGATTTTTTTTTCTGGAGGCTAAAGGATGACCTAATAGATGTACATAAAATTATGTGAGGCATAAATAAGTCACAGTCTTTTTTTCTCAGGGCGAAAATGTCAAATACCTGAAGGTATTGCTTTAAGGTGAGAGGGGGTAAAATTAAAAGGAATTTGTGAGGCAAGATTTTTACACAGAGAATGGTAAGTGCCAGGAATGGGCTGGCAATGGAGGCAGTAGAAACGGCTAAAACAGCAATGTTTAAGAGGCATTTAGACAGATACATGAACAGGTGTACTGTGCTGTACTGTTCTTTGTTCTAAGCCAGGCTGTTTCTGAGAAGGGAATGTTAAAATATTGAAAATTCAGGATTTAGATGCAAGGGCAGTGTTGACGTTGACAGAAACATGATTGTCTCCAGCACCAACCCACCACCCTCCATGGATATTAGGCTGAATGCATGCAACCCCCATGGGAGATGTCTAATAAACATGAGATAATTGGTTAATTGGCGCAATTTTGTAGAAGTCTTTTACTTTTAATGGTGAATCCAAGGATTTCCCAGACTTTCTGAAGCTTGCCACTGAGATGATGCTAATTGAGAAGGCTGAATAAAAGTTATGAAAAATTGTAACAAATAGTTTGGGTTCAGAGCTGCTTTCATTTCTACTTATAAGGTAGGACCTAGTGACAATTTGCTGAGTGAACGATCCATCTGAATCCAATCAGGCTGGTTAGAGTCACTGCTCCCTTAAATGGGAGCTCAAAGAAACAGAAAGATAAACATCTGCATGGAACAGGCTTGTGGGGAAAGAGCCGGAGCCATAGATCAGACTGGGACACAGCAGAGGAGGGGGTGGAGCAGGGGAGAGGGGAGCAGGGAGAGTGGATCAGGAAGGAGAGGAGCAGACAGGGTGGAGCAGGAAGAAGGCTCTGAGGGTCAAACATGAGTTGACGAGCAGGAAGGGCATGGAGGAGAAAAGGAGTGGGGAGGAGAAGTGCTGAGGGTGGGCTGGTGGAGGAGAGGTGGGGGAGAATGCAGGAAGGACTAGGATCTGTGGGAAGAGGTTGAGTGTCTTTGAGTGTCAGGGGAGGTTTGTACTGACCTGCCAGGTGGCCTCAGAATGCCTGACAGGTTGGTTGGGACACAGAGAACACGGATGACAGGCAGAGACTGAATGAGAGGCACCCACTGGTGCACAGTCTGGTGTCAGAAACAAGGT
Organism: Rhynchobatus australiae; assembly: GCA_034780895.1. Lineage (NCBI taxonomy): Eukaryota > Metazoa > Chordata > Chondrichthyes > Rhinopristiformes > Rhynchobatidae > Rhynchobatus > Rhynchobatus australiae. The sequence continues at coordinate 12,133,612 of JAUZTB010000118.1, read as the reverse complement.
GCACCTTTACGCAGTGCTGTTCCCTTCTATTCAGAAGGGGCAGGGATACCGATGGGCAGCCAACGCAGTCTGGCAGGTGGCATCCAACCTCCAAGGCAGTCTTGCTCCTGAAGCAAATGGTGAAATAAAGCGAGTGAGCTGTGAAGACTGACTCCTTTTTCTTCTCTTCCTCTCCCACTTGACATCAGCTGCAGAGGCAGACCCACCAGGCCAGCAATAACTAAACTTAGCTGTCTGCAGAGCAGACAAAAGGAGTTCAGCACCAGCACTGAGTTAAGCCCGGAAATATGAATGCCCTTATGGGATGGAGATAACAGCCGAGAAGAGGCCCAGGGGTTAAGTAGCAGTGTGAGATGACAAGCCTGCAATTAAACTGTATGGAGTGAATAAGCCCTTTATATCACTCCTTAGCAGTGTATTGGCTGACTGCTCACTTGGCAAGTCAGGCGCTGTGGCAGCCTCATGCCATAAAGGAATTCTAAAACAAATACCGGACCCTCATTTAAATATCATAATGAATTTTATAATTTGTCATGGCAAGTGTTTTAAATGCACTACAAGGAAACTCAATCCAAAGTGCCGGGTACCATACATCCCAGACGAGGCAGACACCCACCCACTGCCCCATCCATGAGCAGACACACATCAGTATCCAGCAATACTGGATCTTTATGCCCTTATTTTGCAACAGTGAAGTGGTGAACTGAATTTTTTTAGGCCAAAGTATCTTCTCAAACTTTTCAGTAAATATTTTCATTCAAAGGTAAAACTTTTTTGGTAACAAATACATTTTGGTTTCAAGGGAAGACATTTTTAATCAGGCCTTTGACATCCCTCTTTACTTCTTCCATAGCAGAGACGGGCATCCTGCATGTCTATGTGTAACTTATCTTACAAAATCTCATCTGATTTTACCTTTCCTGCTGAATCCTGGTGCTTGCTAACATCGCCAACCCATGTGTGGAAACTCCAGTGAAAATTCCTAGTCAAAGTACCTCAAATGCAAACAAATGCATAAATATTTGAACATTATAGGTTTGATTGCTGATTCTGTTTGCTAGGTTTGGTGAAAACTAAATCACACACTAAACGTCAAATCTTTAGTGCAAGATTGTTTTAAGTCTGTTTTCTTCAGTTTCTACACACTGGTAAAGAAGGAATAGTTTTATGTCTTTGCACTAAAATGACACTGGATTTACATGATGGAATTCTGACAAATCCACCTCACTGTACAAGGGAGCAGAGAAACTGGCAGCAGCAATTGCCTGTTGCTGAGCAGATGCTTGAGTGGGAGGAGCAGCAGGTCTTTTCAGAACCTTGCCAACACTGTTGGTGCATGCCTAACACTGAGCATGGAGCTTCCAGTCCTCGATTGGTAGAACAAGGACCAATAGTTTATCCAGACAAGCCACAGACAGAAACATGTTGAGCTGGCGGCTTTCAACTGAGGCCTGCTGAGCCTGAACATTTTTCAGGTCATTTTCCTGACAACAGAAACTATGAGGCAGTGAATATTGTCACTGCTGATATTTATATTTGTTTCTCTAATACTAACTTCTCAGGCAAAGCAGCAAAAAATTAAAATCCTAACACCACCATCATGAAAACAAAATGCAAACACGTGCACAAAATGCAGGAGGAACTCAGCAGGTCAGGCATTGTGTGTGTATTGCTCCAGATTCCAGCATCCGCAAGAATCCCTTGTGTTTCCGTCATGCAAACACACATACAGACACATGCACTAACAATGCGGGGAAGCACTCGAACACACACATGCACACACAGGCGCGCACATACACAGGCACTGTGTGTGCACTAAACATATATGTGCACACACCTAATATTTCTAGTTCCAACCAATTATTGGTAATTCTTGCATTATTGCAGTTAAAATTGAGATGTTTATTGCAGAGGCCAATAACAATATGCTTTGCCCAGGCTCAGAGAGGATCTGGAACAGCATTATCGTTATTTATAGCTACATTGAATTGTATGTGGAAAGTTCTACAGTTTGGAAGTAAAAATATTAAGGAGATATGATATTGGTTCATGTTATACATATGAAAGTTATTTTGCTTTTCGAATAGCCAACCATTTCTGGCCACGTAACAACAGTCATTGCCCTCCACATACTCCAAAGCATTTTGACATGAAAGCATCATATGGGAAATCACATTGGCTTTAACTGACTCTGTATAGTAAGAAAAAATGAATCATGAAATCAAACAAAGTCCTGTTGGATGAGTTATGTTAAAATCAGGGCTAAGTTTTATAACTGTAAAGCCCCATACAGATGACATTAGCACAGTAATGGTCATGTGCTTCAACACTTAATAGGATGTTTGTGAATTCCCCTCATAGAAATCATAGAAAATTTATGACACAGAAGCAGGCCATTCAGCCCATCGTGTCTGTGCTAGTTGAAAAAGAATGACTTACCCTAAGCCCACTTTCTGGTACACTTCCAATTGCCTTTTAAATGAAATGAGGGTTTCCACTGAGTTGCAGATTCTGACTGCCCTTTGAGTGGAAAAAACTATTCCTTATCTCCTCCCTCACCTTTCTCCCATTACTTTAAATCTATGGCCCTAATCTTTCAACCCTTTCCCGTGGGAATTAGGTCCTTCCTATTTATTCTCTCCAGGTCACTCATAAATTCATATCTCTCAGTTTCTTCCTGGAGCTATGAGGGAGCAGCTCCACCAGGTGTGCCACCATTGTGACCATTCATTCCAAGATCCCTCCGTTGCCACACACTACTCACTTTCTGTACAGTGTATCTGTGGATCTCGGCTTCATTGAGATAAATTTTTTTTGTCCTTTATAGCCACTAATAGCTCCTTTAGCAATGAGCCTTTAGACGGACCTATTACATTGATCATAAATTGTACGTTCTCCCCGTGACTGCATGAGTTTTCTGTGGGTGCTCCATTTTTCTCCCACATTCCAAAGACGTGAGGGTGTAATTGGGTGACGTGGGCTCATTGGGCCAGAAGGGCCGGTAACCGTGCTGTATAAATAAAGTTTTATAAAGTACAAGGCAATGCAGCGGCCCACTTTAGTATGCAGGTTTAAATAAATTGTTGGATAAATGTGGGTGAAAGAACCACAACTTAATTACGTACACAAAAGCAGTCTGTCAGTCTCTTGAACAAGACCACATATTGTGGATGAAAACAGGATGATTGGGAGAGGTTGTTAAAAGGTAAAGGGACATCTGGAAAGTGAGCGGCTTTTAAATGTGAGATGGGGAGAGTTCATGTTCCTGTTAGAGTGAAGGACAAGGCTGGCAGGATTAAGGTCTGGTTGACGAGGGATATTGAGGCTCTGATCAGGAAAAACAAGGAGCCATATGTCAGGTAGAGGCAGCTGGGATCAAGCCAGTCCCTTGAGGAGTAAAAGGGATGTAGGAGTACATTTAAGAAGGAAATTAGGAGGGCAAAAACAGGACATGAGATATCCTTGGCAGAAAAGGTAAAGGAAAATCCTAAGAGATTCTATATCAAGAGCAAAAGGGTACCTAGGGTGAGAATAGGTCCCCTTAAGGATCAGTATATTTGTCTATGTGTTGAGCCATGGGAGATGGATGTATTCTTAAACGAATACTTCTCCTCTGTATTTACTAGGAATTGGTCATGGGAGCTAGGGAATTCAGGGAAGAGAACAATGATGTCCTGAAACATATTGATATTATGAAAGGGGAGGTTTTGGCAGTCTCGAGGCATAAAGGTGGATAGCTCCCCAGGGCCTAACCAAGTGCATTGTGGACGTTGTGGGTAGCAAGGGAAGAAACTGCAAGGGCCCTTGCAGAGATATTTGTATCTTCCTTAGCCATAGGTCAGGTACCAGAAGACTGGGGGGTACCTACTGTTGTGCCTTTTCTTAAACAGGGCTGCAAGGACAAGCCAGGGATCTACAAGCCAGTGAGCCTAACATCAGTGGTGAGAAAGTTACTGTAGGGTATTGTGAGAGACAGGATCTATCTGTACTTGCATAGGCAAGGACTGATTAGGGATTAAGAACATGGCTTTGTGCATGGGAAATGGTGTTTCATAAGTTTAACTGAGTTTTTTGAAGAGGTGACCAAGAGGATTGATGAGGGCATGGTGGTAGACAATGTCTACATGAACTTCAGCAAGTATTCTGACAAGGTCCCGTATGATAGGCTGGTCTGGAAGATGAGATCACATGGGATCCATGGTGAGCTAGCCAATTGTAAGTTTGTGGAAGATACCAAAATTGGTGGTGTGGTGGACTATTAAGAAGGTTGTCCAAGGTTACAACAGGATCTAGATCAACTGGAAAAGTGGGCAAAGGAATGGCAGATGAAATTTAATTCAGACAAGTGTAAAGTGATGCACTTTGGGAAGTCAAACCAGGGCAGATAATGCAGGATAAAAGACAAGGCCCTGGAGAGTGCTGTAGAACAGAGAAACCTAGGGGGTACAAGTACATATTTCCCTCAAAGTGGTGACCCAGGTAGACAAGGTGGTGAAGAAGGTGTAGGATATACTTGCCTTCATTGGTCAGACCATTGAGTACAAGAGTTGGGACGTCATGTTGCAGATGTATAGGATGTTGGTGGGACCATACCTGGAATATTGTGTGCGTTTTTGGTTGCCATGCTATAGGAAGGGTGTGATTAAGGATGCAGAAAAGATTCACAAGGACGTTGTCGTGACTGGAGGGCTTCAGTTTTGAGTAGAGACTGGATAGGCTGGGATTGTTTTCCCTGGAGCGAAGGAGGCTGAGGGGTGACCTTATAGAGGTTTATAAAATCATAAGTGGCCTAGTCTTTTTCCCAGGGTAGGGGAGTCTGTAGCCAGAGGGAATTAGGTTATGGAGAGAGGGCAATGATTTAATAGGGACTCGAGGTGCAAGTTCTTCACAGAGAGGGTGGTGGGTATATGGAACAAGCTATGAGAGGAAGTGGAAAGGCGGGTACAATTACAACGTTTAACAGACATTTGGACAAGTTGATGGATAGTAAAAGTTCAGAGCGATATGGGTCAAACGCAGGCAAATGGGACCAGCTCAGGAAGGCACCTTGGTCAGCATGGACGAGATGGGCCAAAGGGCCTGTTTCTGAGCTGTTTAACTCTATGACTCTATAAAACATAATGAGAATTCTGCTGGGAGTCGACCTTGACTATATACACAATTAAGCTAGTTTCTGCATGCTTTACTCAATTAAGTTACAGCTATTCTAGTAATTACCATGCATAAGAGCCTAAGATTATAGTCATTTTCCCTGCAGCTCATGGCCCAAAGCCCAAGCTCTGCTCTGCACTGTGCTGAGTTGGAAAACAAATCTACAGAGCTTTGTATTTGGCCTGTGAATGCAGATTGTGCTGCTGGCCCTGATGGTATTCACCCTAAGGTGCTGAGAGTAATGATAGCTGCATTATGCAATCCACTGGCTCATGTACTTAACAGTTCAGCAAGGTCTCAGAATGGTCCCAGAGGCCAATGTGATACCAATACTAAAAGAGAGAGCAGTAAGACAGAACCAGGAAAATGCAGGTCCAATCACTTCTTTACAATGGATCATTAAAATTGAAATGATCTATTTATAAGGAGCACTGATTAGCAAGGAATCAGAGAGGTATTGTACTTTTCAGCACAGAATGAGACCATTTAGCCCACTGTGCTTGTGCTGGTCAAGTTGATGGACAGAAAGACTTCAGAGGGAGATGGGTCAAATGTACTGGTCCATTGTAAGAGAAATTGTCTATTTGTCCATAATCACCTCCTGCCCCAAATGGTCTACAAAATGGTCTACTTTCTTTTCCTCAACTCCTTTATAATGGTATCGGTTGCACCAGCTTTTCAAGTATCATGTTCCAGATTTCTGACTGAAAAATTTCTCATTGTCTCCCCTCTATATCTGTGATCCATGATTTTTTTTAAATCAATGATCATTGGTTATTGATCCATCCATTACAGGGAAATGATTTTGTTAAAACATCTCATCGTCTGCGGTACAAGAGAAAGGATATCTTACTGTAACTCTACAGGGTCTTGGTAGGACCTTACCTGGGTCTCTGTGCATTGGAAAGATACATTTACCATGTGGAAAAATATTCCAGATGGAGCTGATGAAAGAGAATAGGTTGCAGGAGCTGAATTTGATGGGCTTAAGGAAACATGGAATGGGAGGGGTAATGTGGTTGAAGTTTAAAAAAAATAAAATAGGGTGGTACAGTGGCGAAGCCTCACAAATCCAGTGACTCCATTTCAAGAAGACCTCACGATCTACCTTGTAGTGACCTTGCACCTTATTGCACTGCACTTTCTCTGTAGCTGTAACACTTTACTCTGTACTGTTACTGTTTCTACCCATTCTACGTCAATGCACTCTGTACTAACTCAATGTAACTGCACTGTGTAATGAATTGACCTGTACGATTGGTATGCAAGACAGGTTTTTCACTGTACCTCGGTACAAGTGCCAATAATAAACCAATACACCAATACCAATAATGAGGGTTGGTAATCCCATTCAAATGAATGGGGCCATGTCAGATGTACCAGGTAGAGTTGAGGAGCCAGACACAAAATGCATTCATCTGGTCCTCAGCTCAGGACATTACAGAACATCCCTCGACTCAACAGTGAGTCAGGGGGAAGTGAGAAGTCAGATGTACCCTGGGCACAGAAGTCCAGAGTGTGTGGATACCACACTGTGGGTGTTGGTGATCTTTAACTGATTCATCAGCTAGCCTTCTGCAACATCAGTCCATTATGAATGCAACTTTGTGGGTAAACAGCATGGATCTTTCTACCTTGCTCTTCAGTTGGATTTTAAGAATGGGAGTGTGGTTGTGGCGAATAAAGGGAAATGTTTAGAGAATAGTTAACCATTCACAGCTGAAATCTTCTGCTTTGTTTTTCTTCCTTTCTGCACTGAGTCTTGTAAGACTGCATCAGATAGCTGACCAACGTAACAGTCACTGCAAATGCCAGCTAGCTATTTGACTATCAAAGACGATGGGTGGTACCTGAACCCATTCCTGCTTCAATCAATAATGTAGGTGAACTTTTCTACGTTGGCCAGTTACTTGTAAAGTAGATAGGTGTTCCAGAGTACACTGTGACCAGGAACGACAGTATAAGGCAGAGCTTACATATTGCCACAATTATTGAAGGCAATCACATCTGGCAATGTTTTGTAGTTGGCATTTTTGATGCTGCATCTACATTTAGAATGTATCAAAACAAATTACTGCAGATACAGCGACTGCCATAAAGAGAGACAATATAAAGTAACATTGGATTCTGTTCTTACGATGTGATATTCTGCATGTTGCCAAAGGCAGTTCTGGTGGTTTTCCATGTGGGGAGAGTAAAATAGGATCAGTGCAGGATGAATGCAAATAGGTGTTTGATGGTTGGCATGGACTCGTTGGGCTGAAGGGTCGGTTTCTGTGCTCTATAATGCTACGACTCTAAGGTGGAAATCATGCCAAAAAAGCAGGAAATACCCATTAAGTTAGTCAGCACCTGTGGTGAGAGGGACAAATTAAAAATTTCAGGGTTCCATGAGTTTCATCAGTTCTGATGTAAGGTCTCTAACTGGAACAGTTAACGTTTTCTCTCTATCCACAGGTGCTGCTTGACCTTCTGAGTTCACAAGTACTTAGCTGAGGATGTGTTCCCAGATATGAGAGCACTAAGGGAATCAGTGCAAAAGGAGGTCATTGGAGCATTAAATGCGGAGAGATGTGTTACTGACAGTGCTGCTGTGCTGGGAGATTGCCAGGAACCCCTCCCTTCCCTATAGCTGCATGCTGCTGTGTCAGTTATCTCGTGTGAATCCAGCAATGAATCGCCCCAGTGCTTGCTACGGAGAGGCTGCCAGTGAGGGCCGGTGTTAAGCGGGTCAGGGCAGGCCTTGCAGCTGAGATGTGGGACTGCAGTCTGGTTGTCACCGTGGGTGTGGACCAGTGGGCTGGGGACTGTCAGAACCTGCTCCACGTGTCGACAGACTGTCCCGATCCTACACTCTCTCCCATCACACGTGATGGAGGCTGCCGCCTTCCACCTCTCTTTACTCTGCTGCACGGCACTCCCCAACCTGGAGATTCCTCTATGGTAACAAGCTCAGCAATGGTTGCTAGCTATTGTTAAAGCACATGAAGGCACGTGCCTACCTGCAAGTGTTTGATCCTGAGGACTTGGATCATTATAAGAAATCAACAGTCTGTGGAGTGGTGCTGAGCTGACTGCAAGTGTATTCCCAGAGCATTCTGTTTTTATTTCAGTATCTAGCATCTGTAGATTATTTTTTTTTCTTTTTGAGAACACAGAGCACGGTGACCAGGCCAGAAGGAGACAACTGTACAGCCACTGATGGCAGGTCATTGACCTGAAATGTTAAAGCTGTCTCTATTCCTCAAATGCTGCCTGACCTGCTGAGCATTTCTAGCACACTATTTATTTTTACTTTAGGCACCGTTGCTGCTTGCAGCAATTCACTTAGCCAGTTCTTTTTTTTTATCATTTATAAAAATGATCCCTACAGGCACGGTAGTGTAGCGGTTAACATAATGCTATTACAGTGCTAGAGACCTGGGTTCAATTCCGGCCTCTGTCTGTAAGGAGTTTGTACGTTCTCCCCGTGTCTGTGTGGGCTTCCTCTCACATTCCAAAGACGTACTGGTTAGGAAGTTGTGGGCATACAATGTTGGTGCCGGAAACGTGGCGACACTTGCGGGCTGCCCCCAGAACACTCTACACAGAAGATGCACTTCGCTGGGTGTTTCGATGTACATGTGACTAATAAAGATATCTTATCTTAAATGTGCCATATTTAAATACCACAGGTTGACTCCCCTGTCACTTCAGACAGGGAAGTCAGTGGGAAACCACAGCCCAGATCAGATTAGTGATTACACCAGCAGATTGAACACTCCAAATCTAAAAGAGATATTCTTGGGCTTCTCAGAATTAGTGTGCTTGAAAGCTCACTCCCCCTTTCCACTCTGGGCATTAGGTAGCCTTTGCGGTTGGGCTGGGTGAATAGCATTGGGAAGAAACCTGTATATGTTAAAAGGGACCCTGCTGCTTAATTTCAGCATTAATTTTCCCAAGGCCATTCTATAGAGAAAACTAAATCAAATTTCGAAAACAATTTCCTCATGTCTGTGGCAGCCATGTGAGTGCAATCCTGCTCAAAATAAACTGATGTTAAGATATTGATATGATGGCAAAATCACATTTCTTGTTAACTGTACAGTCTCAAGCATATGTTGTTGAGGGCTCCCTTGTGAAGGTAATAAGTGTTTATGATTTTGAGCTCAATTTCTCAACTGTAGCAGTGTTC
>JAUZTB010000118.1:12093048-12108756 GCA_034780895.1 Rhynchobatus australiae | reverse complement strand
GAGGTCATAGTCCATCTCATTGTATAAGGGAACCATTCAATAGTCTTATCACAGTGGGGTAGAAGCTGTCCTTAAGTTTGGTGGTACATATGCTCAGGCTCCTGTATCTTTTACCCGATGGAAGAGGAGAGAAGACAGAATGACCCGGTTGGGTGGGGTCTTTGATTATGCTGGCTGCTTCACCAAGACAGCAAGAGGTAAAGACAGGGTCCATGGAGGGGAGGCTGGTGTCCATAATGTGCTGGGCTGTGTCCACAACTCTCTGCAGTTTCTTGTGGTCCTGTACCGAGCCGTGATACATCCAGATAGGATACTTTCTATGGTGCATCAATAAAAGTTGGTGAGGGTCAAAGGGGACCTACCGAATTTCTTTAGTCTCCTGAGGAAGTAGAGGTGCTGGTGAGCTTTCTTGGCAGTGGCATCTACGTGATTTGACCAGGACAGACTGTTGGTGACGTTCACTCCCAGGAACTTGAAGCTCTCAACCTCAGCACAGTTGATGTAGACAGGAGCATGTACGCCACCCCCTTTCCTGAAGTCAATGACCAGCTGTTTTGTTGACTTTGAGGGAAAAGTTGTTGTCATGACACCATTCCACTAAGCTCTCTATCTCCTCCCTGTTCCAACTCATTGCTGTTTGAGGTATGGCTACAACGGTGGTATCATGTGCAAACGTAGATGGAGTTAGAGCAGAATCTGGCCACACAGTCATGAGTGTATAGGGAGTAGAGTAGAGGGCTGGGGACACAGCCTTGTGGGGCACCAATGTTGAGAATAATTGTGCCGGAGGTATTGCTGCCTATCCTGACTGATTGTGGTCTGTTGGTTAGAAAGTCAAGGATCCAGTTACAGAGGGAGGTGTTGAGTCCTAGATCTTGGAGTTTGGTGACAAGTTTGCTTGGGATTATTGTATTGAAGGCAGAGCTGTAGTCAATAAACAATAGTCTGACGTAAGTGTCTTTACTGTTCAGATGCTCCAGAGCTGAGAGTTGGGCCAGGGAGATGGCGTCCACTGTAGACCTGTTTCAGTGATAGGTGGGTCAAGATTGTCTGGGATGCTGGAGTTGGTGCGTGCCATGACCGACCTCTCAAAGCACTTCATGATGGTGGATATCAGAGCCACTGGTCGGCAGTCATTGAGGCATGTTACCTTGCTTTTCTTCAGTACTGGGATGATAGTGGTCTTCTTAAAACAGGTGGGAACCTGAGATTGAAGCAGGGAGAGGTTAAATATGTCCGCAAATACATCTACCAGCTGATCAGCACAAGATCTGAGCACACTGCCAGGGACACCATCTGGTCCAGGTGCTTTCCTTGTGTTCACTCTCCGGAAGACTGATTTTACGTCTTCAATGGTAATCACAGGTTCAGTTGCATTGGAGGCTGTCAGGGTGGGTGGTGACAATCCACTTCCCTTCTGTTCAAAACACACATAGAATGCATTAAGTTATTAGGAAGAGATATAGCCTGTCTTGTAGCCTGGTATGGCATGTGAGCCCTGCCATAGCTGATGGCTAGTCTGGGACTCTATTTTGAGTTGGTATTGCCTCTTGGCATCCCTGATAGCTTTCCGAAGGTCAGACCTCGATTTCTTGTACAGATCAGGATCACCAGATTTGTGTGCAGCAGTCCTCGACTTCAGTAGGGAGTGGATCTCCCAGTTCATCCATGGTTTCCTGTTTGGGAACACCCATATTGTCTTCTTTGGTACACAGTCCTCCATACACTTGCTGATAAAGTCTGTGGTGGCATACTCATCAAGGCTGGAGTCTTTGAACATGGACCAGTCCACTGTCTCAAAGCAGTCACGTAGGAGCTCATCTGCTTCCTCAGATCAGCACTGCATGGTTCTCTGTACCGTATCCTCCCGTTTCAGTTTCTGTTTGTATGCAGGGAGAAGCAGCACAGCCTGGTGGTCTGATTTCCCAAAGTGAGGGTGAGGGGTGGCTTGGAAGGCATCTTTGATGTGGTGAGATACCTTGTACCATTTGTAGCAATTTCTAAGCTTTCCCCATTCTAATGAAAGGTCATCAACTGGAAACATTGTTGTTGATGACCTTTCATTAGAACGTCGCTCCACACCCTGCTTGACCTGCTACAAATCTCCAGTACTTTCTGTTTCAGGTACATAGTCCAGTCGGTACCATAGTAAGTAATCGTTAATTAAATTTTCAAACTCCATTTTAAGGATATGGGCAATGTGGAAAAAGCCTGCCTTTACTTTGCATGGCATTAATTACCTTTGAGAAGGTGGCACATCTTGAACTGCTGCCGTTCTCTGTACTGAAGTTACTCCCACTGTTCTGTTGGCCAGGTAATTCCAGATTAGCACCAGTTAAGGAATGGCAATATATTTCCAAGCCAGTTTAGTGTGAGACTTTCATATATATTTCATATTCTCATTTCATATTTTCTTACAACATAGAAGGAAGCCATTCAGCCCATCATGTCTTTTCAACCATTCAGACCAAATTGTGATGCATCCTACTTGGTATAGTCACTGCTCTGCCCAAGGCTGCAAGAAACTGCAGAGAGTTGTTGACACAGCCCAGTCCATCATGAAAACCAGCCTCCCCTCCACTGACTGTGTACACTTCCCTCTGCCTTTGGAAAGCAGCCAACATAATCAAAGACCCTTCCAACCCCGGTCATTCTCTCTTCTCCCACCTCCCTTTGGGCAGAAGATACAAAAGGTTGAGAACACATACCACCAGGCTCAACGACAGCTATTCCGCTGTTATAAGTCTCTTGAACGGACCTCTCATACAATAAAGATGAACTCTTGATCTCTGAATCTACTTTGTCGTGGCTCTTTCACTTATTTGTCTACCGGCACTACACTTACTCTGTAACTGTAACACTATTCTGCATTCTGATTTTTGTCCTTTTGTATCACCTTGATGTAGTTATGTATGGAATGATCTGTCTGGATGGCAGACAAAAAAAGTGACAATAATAAGACAATTACCAATGACCAATGCCTATGCCAGTTTCCAGAGTAATCTGATCAATACTTTCCTCCACTTACTTTCTTGGATAGAAAATTCAGAGTTTACAACTTGCAAACTGCTGTTAAAGAACTCTTGGCAAATAACTGCTCTATATTTTATAGATAGCACAAGCTGTAGACACCATGCACCCTCACTGGAGGGTATGAATGTTTAGGTGCATCATGTTCTAATCAAGCATGCTGCTCTGACCAGGATGGTGTTGAGTTTCTCACATGTTGATGGAGCTGCACTCATCCAGGCATGTGAAGGGTACGAGTAGATCAAGTGTGAATTATTGCCCTGATAGAAATATGGAAATCCTAGAATCAATAAAGTTAATAAGATCTGCAGTTTAGTAATTATTTAACTTGCTGCTGTTCCTTCACAGCAGTAATCATTTCCCAGTGTTATCACATTGCAATATCTGATCTGAAAGGCAACACAATACTTTTAAATCTCAAAGTTCTAAGTATTAAAGTACCTTTGTCCCTTTCCAGTAGAAACATTTCTCAGTTAGTCTGTTTAAAAAAAAGCTTTGATTCATTTAAATTTATATTCAATGATGTCTAGGTCATTAAAGGTCAACCTATAATTAGGTTCTTCTGATTATAATCAGCTATTTCCTTTCAAGTTTCCCCATTAACTACAGTCAAGTAATTTTTGTAATTTACAGATGGAAGCCAGTTTGTGAAATAGAACTGGGAATTCTATTGGAAAGAAGGCAATGGAGCTTCCTCTGTGTTGGTGAATAAAAATCCCTGGCACCTCCCAAAGAACTGAGTAAACTCTCAAACTTCATATCAGCAACTGCACCCAACTAATGTCACCAGAATGGGCGATTCATTTTGCTCTTGTTGCGGTACCTAATTGTTCAGGTTTTGGAACTACACTTGCAAATTAACAGTGAATACGTTTCAAAGGCAATTTATTAGATGTGAAGTATATTGAGATAAAAAAGTTGCTATATAAATTCAGGTCATTTCATATTTAAATTTGTAGAAGTATTCTGGAACAACTTTGACTGTGGTGACTGTTCTAATATACTTCAGCAATAACCTAATGATCACTTTCTTACATCACTGAGAGGCTCATAAGTCCTACAGTGGGCAGTTATGAGTTAATCACCGCTTGTATGAGATTAGTAGTTTCTCGCTTTAGAGAATTTGGTCAATTAGGTCCCTTTCCAAAAAAAAATTGACAATTTCAAGAATACATTTTACTGATATCAGTTTGTTTGATTCCAGTTTTTTAAATATATAAACTAAATTCAAAGCTGTAGACTGTTATGGTTAGATTTGTATTTGTGCTCTTTTGACTATTAATATACATTTCTGGATTGTTTGTCCAAAAACACTCAAAAAAACCTGGTGTATGAGCATTCTTTCTGTTTCATATTTGAAAGTATAATTAACGGCTGAAAAAAAGGTTACCATGGGAGGAAGATTCAGTTTTTCCGATTTTCTACTATGTTGTCCATAATTTTACTCAGAATACTTAGCACTTGAACTTCAAAGAGTTCATTGAAGAACTCTATGTTTGAGCTCAGAGGTTTACGGGATGGGTCAGGTTGTGAAATCTTATGAATGTGTTTGGATGCGTTAATAGTAAGGGATGGTGTGGTGCTTGAGAATATTTTAACAGCTCAGATCTTTGGTAAACACAGGAAATTGTAAAATGTATTAAATTGGAATTTTGAGGAAAGCTAATTGGGAAGGAAGTAAAATTGATTTACAGTTGTTAGGGAAGAAGAAGAAGATAATTTTGCTGAATTTATGTAGCTGCAAATGTCAAAAAAGGCAACAATAAATAATTTTAGCAAACTTTAAAAATTACTTCTGTGAACTCCATAGTTCATTTTCCACCAGATGGAAAACTAAATCTTCAGAATTAAACATAGTAAGTGGCTTTCAGAAACCATCCAGTGATCTTGTGACGAGCACTTTTTTGTGGTTTCTAAGCCAGGCTTCTGGATCAGACATTTCAGTGTCATTTGAGCAGTACCATCCTTCCTCCAAGGTGTAAGTAAATACTATGAGCTCAAGTCTCCCTTCAGAATCTGGCCACAGATTGATGATTAAGACTTCAGTGAAGGAGCAGGGAATTCTCTCAATAATCTAGTCAATATCTGTGTCCTCAACCAACACCCAAAGCAGATTGGTTGGTCATTATCACAACAGTGTTCATGGGAACTTCTAGTGCACAATTTAGGTGCAGTTTTTCTTGCAACAATGACTACGCTTCAAAAATATTCAATTAACTATAATACTGACTTTGGGTTGACCTGATATCACTAAAAGCTCTGTAGAAATCCTTCCTGCAGTACTCAAAGAAGAAACTATCTTTTCAATGAGACATTAAACTGGCCTAATCAGGCCATTGTTTTGAAGTAATATGATATCGTTTTAGGAAAATTAAGAAATATTCACAATTTCCCTGGGCTATATTCATCCTTCAATGGACACTACCAAAAGTAGATGAACTGTTCACTCATCACTGGAGACACAAGAGACTGCAGATGCCGGAATCTGGAGCAACACATAAAAAGCTGGAGGAACACAGCAGGTCAGGCAGCATCTATGGAGGGAAATGGGCAGTGGACTATTCGGGTAGAAACCCTTCAACTGTCAATTTCCCTCCCTAGATGCTGCCTGACCCCCTGAGTTCCTCCAGCTTTTTGTGTACCACTCACTTATCACTGGAATTTGGCTGTTGCGTTTCTCTAAATAAACAACAGCAACTATGCTTCCATAATGTGGCCTCCTCTACTTCGGCAAGACCAAGCATAGACTGGGCGACCCTCTTGTGAAGAATCTGTGCTCCGTTTGCAACGGCTATCTTGAACCTCCAGTTGCAAGTCATTTCAACTCTCCTTCCCATTCCCACACAGACCCATCTGTCCTTGACCTTCTGCATTGCCACAGTGCGCCCAACACAAACTAGAAGGACAGCACCTCATATTTCACTTGGGGTAGCCTACAGCTCTATGGTATTATAAATAGTCAATATTCCAATTTCAGGTAACCCGCACACCATGTGTTCCTTTCCCACTCCTACTGGTCCACCCAGGTTCTCTTTCCCTTTGTTCACCTTTTCCATCACCCCCTCCCCACACTGATTACCTAGATTTGTTACCTTCCCCGATCTGGTTCCATCTCCCTTATCCGGTTCCTCTTATCACCTTCAAGCTTCTGTCTCTATCTTCCCCTCCTCTCCACCACCTGACTCCATCTTCCCATCATCCTCCACCTCACCTGGCTCCACCTATCACCTACCAGCCCCTGTCTTGCCCCTCCCTCTCACCTCTTTATACTGGCAATCTCCCCTCTATACTCTCAGTCCTGATGATGATCCAGAACTGAAATTTCAACCATCCCTTTGCCACCAAGGATGCTGCTTGACCACTGAGTTTCTCTAGCAGTTTGTTTTCTGTATGCATCCAAACAAAATAGCATTCAAATTACATTTGGAAAGGCACCACACAAATGCATCTCTGTTAGAGTGAAGGAAGAACCAAATAATCCAATCCTGTCATGTAAAGCAAATCATCTGATGGATAATACAGAACAATATCACTGATGATCCACATCCGTGTCCATGTACATGCTCTTGCCACCCACTCTTGTCACTTGACATACAACATAGAGATTGAGAGACTTTGATGTGATGGTGATAAGTTCATGTGTTCCTATGTTTCTGAGAGCCATACGAGCAGATACGTTCTTCATGGCAAGACCAGCAAAATTCCAGAGGTAGGATCCTGGCCATAGATAGTTTCTCTGCAGTGGTAAAATCCTATTTGGTGAGCAAACCTGGGATAAAATTAGTGTTTTACGGTTCTAAAATCATAAACTTTAACTTTGAAACCTACCATTGTTTTGGTTGAAGAATTTAATACAATTTGAGCAGTCAAATATATTTTTGTCAGATGGCAGGAGAAAAAAAATGGTTGTTTCATATTTTACGTAATGGAATCATTAACCAACTGACTTTCCTCTCTTAGAAAGAGGACAGAATCCTCAGTTTGAATGGATACACATTGCATTTATCAGTAAAATATGGCCTGGCTCTGTACATTACGGTGGACTTGGAAATGAGCTGATTCAAGATGAAGACAACATGAGTAGAAAAGCAAGCTGTGAAGGTAAAGAAAGACCTTAACAATGAAACAAAACTGCACAACTGAAAATATGGCAGATTATCTTGTGCTCTTGTTGTAAGAACACTAAAAGATTGTCATCAGCAGTTCCTTAAAAAGACTGCAAATATTTGTGCCAAAGCATTCAATCTGGGAATCAGGGCAAAGAATAAGTAGAAGGGAAATGTGCTGTATGATATTGGCATGTGACCAGTGGTGGACTTGTGGAAAATGGATGTGGAGTGGAAAAGAGATCCTAACATGATCCTAGAAGGGAAGGAAAGAGACAAAGGCATAAATACAGGGCATGGAACAGACACTGTTAAGGGCCATTTTAATCTCAGTAGAAAAGCGGACAAAAGAAGTGCAATCCACAAAAAGAGACGTACAATGGAATGGAGTTTTTGAAGAAAATGCATTGGAAGGATAAACAATCAAGGTAACTTTGGGAGTAGATAGGCTAATAATAACCATTGTGGACAGTCTGTCCTTCGAACTCAGATAAAGCTGAGGAAGGGGAAATTCCTGCAAGATGTTGGACAGATTGAAATTCAAAGTAAGGATGATGTAAGTTATGATGAGGCCAGGAATTGGCAATAAAAGAGTACAAAAAGTGAAGTCACGGATGGAATCAGTTATCAAACATTTCTTTCAAATAACTGCACAACTGTAGTGTGGACAAATCCAATCTGTTGCCTTTTTGAATCTTGAGCTAATCAACTAAAAAAAACTTGTTCTTGACACTGACAGCTAATTGGACTCTTTCTTTGCATGTAGCTTTCTTAACATCAGGAAGTGAAAAATTCCCAGTTTAGTGGAATTGAATCTTTATAAAACTGGTGGTAAATCAAATACAAATAATTTAATGCACACTCAGCTGTTCTGTTAACATTTTGTCTTGTAGGACTTGTAGATAATTTCAGCCAAATTTTATTCACTTTCAGCTGTTTTCCTGTGATGTCTGAATTCAGATCAAAGCTTTCATGTTTAAAAGAATGTTAAAAGTAATAAATCATTTTGAATGTGGATAAATATCAATGAATAAGTCTTGTAAAGCCTTGAGTAAGTAAGGCATTTGATGTGGGCAATAATCATGTTACTATTACTTTCCATTTCCCAAATGGGCACCAAGTGTGGGTAGATCTATCCTGCAAATGAATAGCACAGATTTACTGCTGTTCCAGATGGTATTGATGCTGGCCAGTTTGAAAGTTTTGGATTTTTACATATAGGTGGTATCTTTCCTGAAAAGTATGCTTTAGGAAGCAAGCTTCCATTCATACATATAAAACAGCAATGTACTTCTAAGGCCGCCACTCAACTTAAGAGCCATAACTGGGGAATAGAGAAACCTTTCATATCAAGAATGTAATGGTATGATGAATATCTAGGGGTCAGCCCTTCGCTCAGTGGTAGTACTCTTGATTCCGAATCAGTAGATTCTAGATACTTCCTCAAGACTTAAGCATGCTTTGTCTGACAGGGGTGCTGTCCTTTAAGGAGAAATATTAAAATGAGGCTCCGACCATAGCCTGAAGTGTTTAGGGACAATCTTATAATGTTATTTGAAAGAGGGCAGTCCCAGTGTTGTACCCAATATTTATCTCTTAGTTATCAGAGCTAACCATTAAATTTGAGGGTATGCATTTAAGGTGAGAGGGCATAAGTTCAAAGGAAATGTGCGGGGCAGGTTTTTTACACAGACAGTGGTGGTGGATGGAATGCGCTGCCAGGGGTGGTGGTGGAGGCAAATACAATAGAAACTCTCAGAGAGGTACATGATTGTGCAGAGAATGGAGGGATATGAACATTGTGTAGGCAGAAGGGATTAGTTTAGTTAGGCATTTAAATGCTAGTTTAATTAGTTTGGCACAACATCGTGGGCTGAAGGGCCTGTTCCTGTGCTCCACTGTTCTATGTTTAATTAAATTTGTTAATGTGTAAAGGAACTTCAAATTGCTTACCAAGTTTGCCACCTCACTAACTACACTTCAAAGCAGTAAGTTCTTCATTGTGACTACTCCTTTTTCTATGGGGAGCATTGACAAGGCATTTCTTAAGCTAATTCAAGTTGTTCAGAAGTGAAATAAAGTATTTTCAATTCCGGCCATGTGGCTTCAGTAAAAACCTCCTCCTTTAAGAAATGAATAAACAATTGAACAAATTTCCTGAATTGTGCCTTCTCTATGCAATTTTCTTCACAAAAGTTCACACTTGTTAAGGACAATGACAGAAAGTATGGCTAGGATACTCTCAACCGACTGTTTACTTATGAGGTGCTATCTGATGTGTTGACAGAATGCATTAAACCTCATTTGGTCACTCTGTTGCAGCCTCCTGCCAATCAGACAAGCATGAAACACTTTGGGACTATTTATCTGCAGGCTATGGCGATGACGTCCCAGTTGTGTCTGGTGCTGTCTCCAATACTCACTCTGCCTATGTTTACTAATACTTCATCCTGTGGGGATTCAAACAAGAAGCCATCTTGAACTGTTTAAGAAAAGAAGAGGGATTTATAGACCAGTTAGCTTGACAACAATGGCAAGAATTTATCGTTAAAGAAATATAAAAGTGCATTTAGAAAATTAAAACAGGATCAGCAAAGGAGGCAAGAATTCCAAAGGGAAACTATTTTTAACAAATCTTTCGATGATGTAAATAGAACAAAAGATGAGGTGAAACAGTTGCTCTGGTGTGCTTAGCCTTTCACAAGGCCTTCAATAAAATGCTGCACAAGGGATTAATAAACAAAATTAGAGCACCATCAGGAGGAGGGGAGTGGCTGGGATTGAGGAATGGTTAATGAACAGGAAGAAGGAAGTAGGGATTAATGGGTCATTTTTAGGTGTGGAAGGCTGTAACTAGTGAGGTGCCACAGGGTTTAGTGCTGGGGCTTTGGCTGTTTGAAATAATATAAATGATATGGATGGGGGGATTGAGTGTAATTTATGGAGGTTTGCAGCTGGTACATGGCTGGGTTGCAGTGTGGGCTGTGATGTGGATGCACAGAGACTTCAGGGGATTATGGACAAGTTAAGTGAGTGGACAAGGACATGGCAGATGGAATATAATGTGGAAAATTGTGAGGTCATAAATTTTCGTAGCAAAAGTAGGAAGCCAGGGTGTTGTTCAAATGGTGCAAGATTGAAAGGCGTTGATATTCACAGAGGTTGTCCTTATACATAAGTCACTGTAAGTTTACATGTGGGTACAGCAAGCAAATAGGAAGACCGTGGTGCATTGGCCTTAATTGCAAGAGGATTTGAGAACAAAACTAGAGATGTCTTGCTCCAATGTCTTGCTCCTGGTGAAACTATATCTGGAACACAGGTCTGATGTCTTTACCGAAGGAGAGATATATTTGCAATAGAGGGACTGCAGTAAAGGTTTTTCTCCTGGCTGGTGAGTTTGTCATCTGAAGAATAACCTAGCAGACTGGTTGTGTAGTCTGTGTAGTTTGGAAGGTTTGGGAGGTGATCTCATTGAAACGTACGAACATCTGGTAGGGCTTGACAAGTGAAAGCAAGGATGTTGTTTCCTGTGGCTGAAGTGTCTACCCAGAGGGTAGAAAATCTTTAGAATTCTCTATCCAAGGGAATTATGGAGACTCATTTGATGAGTATATTCAAGACAGGAGATTGATAGATTTTTGGATATTGAGGAAATCAGAGGACACGGGGTTGGTGCAGGAAAGTGGTATTGAGGTAAAAGATCAGCCAGAATCTTCTTGCAGAGTGAACACAAGGGGCTGAATGGCTTAGTCCTGCTTCTATTTCTCATTTCCTTGTGAATCTTTTAAACTTCTGTAGACTCTTCTACCTAATTTTTACCTTGTAAAGGTTAAATCTGAAATGTAAGTATAAGTATGTTTTTCTTGTCTTGATTTGGAAACACCAAAGTTATATTTCTGCATGAAACATTTTAGTGAGCATGTAACAAAAAAAGCTACTTCCTATGAATTCCTCTGCTCTAGCATTTTCTTCTCCACATATGTTATATATTGTTATATCAGGTAAAGAACTGTAGAGAGCTTACAGCATAGTGTCACTTCCCTTTCCTATCTTTAGTGCATGGTAGTTGAGATATTTTTGTAAAGTGTGTTAGCTTTGTTTTTTGTAGGCTTGGGTGGTGTCAGAATGCACACTTTCTTCAGTTGCATATCTTTCCAAGGTGCCCATAATGTAAACATTTTACAGTAGTGGCATCAATGTATCACATCAGCTTGAAAATGTAACTAAACAAAATTATAATTGCAAAGCAAAAAACTGCAGATTCTGAAATCTGAAATAAGAACAGAAAATGGTGGAAGCACACAGCAGGTTCAAGTCGTATCTGTGCAGCAAGAAACAGTGAACCATTCAAGTCAATAACACTTCTTCAATTCTAATGAAAAATCATTGACCAGAACCATTAACTATATTTCTTTACAGATGCTGCCTGGTCTGCTGAAAATTTGAATCACATATAATTGATCAAAATGTGAAAGGAAAGCTCAAACTATTGCTATTTTCTCCCAAATGAAAATTTGAAAGCCCATCTATGATGTATTCATATATTGTTTTACCATGGAAGCTCAGCTCACTTTAGTATCTCTTGGGGCTACCAGCCTGAATTCAGTAGACCAAATTATTGAAACAATATAGGCTTACAAGAAGTTAACACAGAAAGCTAAGCAACTGTACGTGCATGAATATAGACTGACTTTATTAAATAAGCTACCTGGCATTTTAATTCCCAAATTTATTCTCTCCAACTCTGTCATGGATCTGAGGTTCCACTTGATATGTTAAGGATGGATGTGGTATGGCCTGAGGTCAAGTTAATGTTTCATTTATTTCATTCATTACAAGTTGGGACATGTATACTGCCCAACAAATAAAAACCCAATGGTTGTCTGAAGAACTTGCTCATTTGTCTTTCTTGGATTATTTTTGGTGCATTTATGTTTTCCAATCATGTGGAAGACAAACTATCATAACTTAAAGGAAGCTTTACTTACTCCTTACTACTAGTTAGAAAGAAGAGTTCCAATGTGATTACCAAGATAGCTTGGACAGAATGGATTTTTTTGGAGATATTAAGCATCTAATTAAATATTAATATGAGACAGCAAATGTGACAGGAAACTTTTGCTCCACATATAAGTTACAAGAAGCTCACTTGAGCACACCAAGACAAATCATAAACCAAAGATTGGTATGGTGAAGGGAAAATTTAGTAAATCTGTAAACATTGGCAATTTCTCCAATTTAGGCTTTCAAAGTTAGCTGGGTGAGAAGTTTTTTTTGTATTCACTCGACCTATTGTAGCTGTCAAATAAAATAGAGTCACACTGGGTGTGGAACACACAAAGTCCTCCATGTCACCTTCTTTAGATTCACAAGATGGCCTGAGGGGTTTGGCCCACTGAGTTGTCAATTAAAGAAACTCCCCTGGGTTGACCACCCACCTTTGAAGTGCTAATGCTAAGACCTAACGTCGAAGCAAAAAATGGTACATCATCTAGTTGTTGTGAGGGCTCCATTCTTCAAATTGACATGAAATGCTTAGGGTTGTATCATTGGTCTCTTGATCCTCATGATCCCAGTATTTCTCCCCCGTACAACAGGATTCTCTGTCTCTCCACCTGTCAATTGCACCCTTTCTACCCCCTCCCAATGGTGGTCTCTTCCCTCCTCCATGCATTTGTTCACCACTCCACCCTGCTCCCCAAATGCAACCTCTCACCCATCTTATTTTTTGGCCCCTTTCACCCCTCGCAAATGTGTCCTCTGTCCACCCCTGTGTTCCCACTACTAACTGCAACGTCTACCCTCCCTCTTATTTACAGTCCTTTTAATGTTCCCTCCTGGTCATGGCCTCTTCCCCTGCAGCCTGCCATCAAACCTCTCTATGATCACCGGTGCCGTTCACCCCCATTTACGGGCCTCTCTCCTGCAACCTTTCCCCCTCCATTCACAGCTCTCTCATGAACCCCCTATCATGACATCTTCCCTGTCCCACAAAGGCAGTCTCTCTCTCGCTCCCCTCTCCCAATTATAACTGCTTCCCTCCCACACTCACAGTTCACCCCTCCTCCACTTGGGGCAAATCTCACCCCTGCCCCAATCACAATCTCCCCAACTGTGACCTCTCTCTACTGCCTTATTTATGCCATGGTGTAATTGTTGAAGACAATCAGCAAGGTGGTCCTCCTGCTGCTGTGCTAGCTCTCCACAGATGGTTTCATCAGGTGCCAGTTGGAAAACAAAAAGAATGTTAATGAGCTCCTGCTTTAAAGTTCAGCCTTGCCAGGATCCCAGGCCAGGTTCAGCCTCCCCCGCACCCTTCCCAGTGCTTTGTGAACACCAGGGCCAGTGATTTTCTCTCTCTGAAGACCAAATTAATACTTGAGATCACCATAGTAACAAGTCTGGTTTCAGACACACACCTCACTGTTGAAACAAAAAAAGCTGTGTTCAACATTTCAGCAGCCGGCTCTGAAACTTTCAGGGTTCTTCAATCTTGTGGGGTAAAATTGATTAGTGGAATCTTCAGAGAAGTGGCAGAAAAGATTGCTTGAACCATTTCTGCAGACGTTGCACAGCATGGTCATTAGATGATTTCAGTGCATATTCCAGTTAATCATAAATTTAACACCAGAATCCTGTTCAGACATCATGAGCAAAATCCAAGCTGCTGCTGGAGTACTGACAGGTTTGGTGGCCTCATTGTCAATGAGCCTTAAAGGCTTTCAATCTACCATGAAATGAAGTCACCTCTCAGGCAAAAAAGTAAAGTAAAAAGAATGCAAGAAATCTAAAATACATCCAGTTCTGCTGAAGAAGCTCACATAAAACGACAGTCTTTGTCTCTGATATACATCAATTGATCATCTGTGTATTTCCTGTTTTTATCGTTACTGGTACCACTGAAACCATCAAAGAGTCAAAAGTGTGTCTAACCCCGCAAAGACCAGTCTTGTGTCTAGAATGTATGTGAAGCACATGAGAAAACTGGGCAAAGCAAACAAGTGCCAAGTGTCAGCTGCCACATCTGCTGCTGATTAATTTTTATATCACACACGTGAAAACACAATGGGAACTAATTCATCTTTGGTCATGGCAGCTGAACAGGTGCGAGAATATGAGTCACATTTGCACTCGCTTCCCCACATTTTGTTCCACTGACTGTACAAGTTCATCTCTAATGACCAAAGGCAAATTTCTCCCCCAATGAATGTCAACTAAATAATAACATGAGCTTCTAATGCAGCTAAGCAGGTAGGAAGACTACTCAGGAGCTGGGAAGCCTACCAATGAGGAATCAGGAAAGAGCATTAAAATTAAATGTTACATTAATATTCATTTTAGGGATTTGAACATCATTGACAAAGCTATCGCTTATTGCCCATTCTAACTGCCCTTTGTTTTGAATGATCTTCTTGAACTGCTGCAGTACATGATGAAGGTAACCCCTCAGTTCTGCCGGGTGGTGAGTTCCAGATTTAGGCACAGTGACGATGACTCAGCAGCATCCTTTTTTTTCCCCAAGTCGTTTTGGTCTGTTAATTGGGAAGGAACTTCCAGGCACTGCCATTCCCACAGCATAGAATGAAACCCACAAAGAGACAGGAAGGCAAAAAAAGAGAAATATTCCACAGGAAGGGCTGGTGCACTGCACTTCTCTGAATGCAGTTAAAACTTCCCGAACATCCTTCTGATTTTCTCCACACAACAGTCTCCCAGAGGTACCCTCAAAATCATTTCTCTTGAAATAGTTACCATTCAACTGTAGCCCTCCCTCAATTAAATTGGTAAGCCTCCAAGAGGAGTGGAGTCACTTACGGTGACCCATATTGAGTAGGCTTTGGGTATCTTCTCAAGAAATTTCAAGCATTCCTGTGATTGGGATTGGATGGAAATCTGCTAATTGAGCAATATCTTATGACCATTAAGTTACCTCCAATAGCTTAAAAGTTAATAACCAGTTGATGGCAGGTCATGGCAAGCAGGACTAGAATTTTGAATGTGAAAATGTTGTTTATCTTTCTGGCCCCATCTTGCCTTATTCTACACTGCTGGCCACTGCTACACTGCACTCCTCATCTTGAATATGATCAGATCAAACACCACAGCCATTTTTTTCAGATGTCAATCAATAGGACGTGAGCCAGAATCAAATTATTTTTTCGTAAACATATTGATGTTTATGTCAGTTAAGTGGTCTGTGAAGAAATGATGCATGACTTTTGCTAGAGCTATTTTGACAATCTCACCACAATTTGTACAAGGCAGGTGCTGCACATATTGCTGTTGGTGTTGCACTGTGGAACATTAACACCTGCTATTTAATCGCACAACAGCTTCCATCTCCTACAAGTTATGGTCTGACTAGTGTGATTTTAATCGTAGCAGAACCAACAGTATTCATACACATGGCACCTGTGGTGAAGTAGTCACATCACAGAAGCAGTGATTCCAAGGTCCAAGATGATTGGAAACTAGGCTCTGTCATAGAGACCTAACACTCCTCTCTCTCTCTGTCTCTCTCTCTCTCTCTCTCTCTCTCTCTCACACACACACACACACACACACACAC
>JAUZTB010000118.1:12011783-12028839 GCA_034780895.1 Rhynchobatus australiae | reverse complement strand
GGTGTACATTTAAATATTTGCACATTAAATCTAGCCTCTTAATGAGGCTTGTAGAGGAAATGGGCACTTCACTAAAAATAGAAGGGTGTGGGATTGTAGGCCATGAGGAATTTGGCACAGAGCCCACTCTCCATCTCTCAAAGACTCTGGACCACAAAATCAGCAATGGTATCGGCACTCTTCACCAGGCGCTCTCACGTTGGTCTAACTTTCCCTTTCAGGTACATTTCCTGTACCTCTGTTTTTATTTCCAACTTGCAGCATATACCGTTAATATTTTACCCCCGTGGCTGACAATGGCAAAAGCAATGGTTAGGCACTATGGACTGAGTGCTGGTAAGTGGGGGTTAGTACAGATGGGTACCTGACAGTCAGCATGGACATGGTGCACCAGTGGGCCTGTTTCTGTGACGATTGACTCCCTGACACAAAGGACTGAGGTTAACACATGGGAACAGGCAGTGGAGATTAGAAACGTATTCACTGAAGCTGAGTTCCTTATGGCTCCCAATCTTCTGATCATCCTACCCTGCACAAGATTTACTGCCCTCAGCTAACCCCAATGGTCCAAAAGGCTAACCCCAGTTCTGCTGAATTTCATTTAACCCTTCCTCAGACTTCCTCTCCTTCCCATTCCTAAATCCTTGGACTTCTCAGTATTCAAATCCCAACAACGTCATCACCTATTGAGTTGAATGGCTAGCTGGGTAGTTATCAAGAATGCTGTTGTGCTATGGACCAACATATGAAATTGATATAAGCCTTCACTTGCCAGGCAGTTCACCTTAGAATCCATTTAGTTCCCTCAAGGCAGGTGAGACAAGAGAGGAAAATGTTTCAGTTTCTGTGAATCGGACAGGAAGACGCTAGCTATTGAAGGAACTTTCAACAGGGAGTGTGGTGCTCACTTGAGAAATGTATGGCTAGCAGAAAAAAATCTGGTGGAAACTTTGTGAACACCCATTTTCCTGATTAGAACATAGAAAAGTACAGTACAGAACAGGCCCTTCGGCCCACAATGTTGCACCAACGTAGCTAATCCCTTCTACCTGCAGAAATCCCATATCCCTCCACTTTCCTCTCATTCACGTGCCCATTCAAGCCTCTCTTAAAAGCCCCCAATGAATTTGCCTCCACTGCCTTATCAGGTAACGCATTCCACGCATCCACCACTCTCAGTAAAAAACATGCCCCTGACGTCTGCTCTGATCCTCAATCCTTGAAAGTTGATGAATGAATCAACTTTCAGCCTGACTTTTAAACTGTTATCCCGATCTTCTATGTAAACAAGCAATCTACACTCCTAGGAATATTAGAACTGAAGAAAGCTGTTTAGTCCCTTGAATCTATGCCACTGTTCAGTTCGATCATAATCAACCTGTGATCTCACACTATGCGTCTGCCATTGCCCCATATCCCATACTGCCTTCAGTTATTACAGATCTATCATTCCCAGATTTAAAATCGACAATCAATTATTATCTGTAGAAGAGAGTTCCAACTTTCTATTACTTTTTTCTGTCTCTGGAATTGTTTTTAATCTTCACCCTGAATGTCCTGTCTCTAAGTTTTTAAGATATGCCCAAGAATCGCTAACCAGGGGAATGGTTTCTTTCCATCTTAAAAATCAGTATCTATTAATTTCTTGTAAACATCTTGTAAATTCTAAATAATACAACGTGAATTTTTAATCTATTTCTGTAATTTCAGGGCACTGACTGGAATCACTCAGCAGGTCAGGCAGATTCTGTGAAAAGGAAAATAAGACTTAATGCTTCAGGTCCGAAACCCTTCATCAGAACTGATATGTAAACTGTGTTTTCTCTCCACAGATGCTGCCTGCCCTGTGTTTGATCGAGCTGAAACGCTAACTCATTTTCTCCCTCCACAGGATATTTCCAGCATTTTCTGCTACTTGTGACTCTTCCTTTCCCTTTCTTCACTTTTTATCCCCATCTCAAGGGATAGGTTTGCAACCACTGGTCATTCACATGATAGGCAGATCAGCTACGATTAACAAGCCTTCACCATCCTGTCTCAGCCAGCACCACCACCGCTGGCATCATCCAATCTCTCTTGATTTATATACTTCTGCTCCCTTTTGTTCTCTTCATCCCTCTGATTTCAAGTTCAAGTTTATTGTCATAGGCATATGTACACAGGGTATAAATGCCATGAAAATTAACTTTTTGCAGTAGTAGCACTATATTACAAACCTGACAAACATAAGTTAACATAAACTTAAATTAACATATATTATACATTCTCTACAGATTAAACACACCTATTTTCTGAACTGTCCCAGTTCTGACAAAAATGTCATTGACTTGAAACATTAACACTGTTTTTTTTCTCTCTCCACAGATGCTGTCTGACCTGCTGAGGAGTCCTCTGTTTTATAACTAGAACTACTCACAGTACACCGTGTGTGTGTTTACCAGGGTTTTACCCTCTCTGCCTTGTTCTCCAGTATTCTCTCAGCCATTTTGAACACTTTCAGTACCCGTCCATGACATTTTACATTTCCGTTAGAACACCTCAAAGACTCACCAAATCTTCAAGCCAGCTGTGGATCTAATCCTATCTCTCTACTACTCTCCCTCCCCCACCCACCCCCACTAACATTCCTGTCCTCCTGCGGAAGCTAATCGATTTTTCCCAGTGATTAAGAACCAGCAAGATGCAGGAAAGCACATGTTTGGTGCATGCAGCTTGCCAAAAAAAAAATTAAAGGAGAACTAAGCTTGAAACTGGATAGGACCTCTGCACTGCTGCCTTAGACTCAACAGAAGCACTGCCAATGTTGACCCGTTTTGGATGTAAGAAAGAACTCTCCTCTGTGTGCACATAATCCAGCTCAGCGAGACTGAAAGTCAATGATGAGGACACAAGAGACTGCAGATCCTGGAATCTGGAGCAACAGATAAAGCACCGGAGGAACTCAACAGGTCGGGCAGCATCTATGGATGGAAATGGACAGTCGAGGTTTTGGGTCAAGACCCTTTACTTGGACCTGAGTCCAGATGAAACTAGTTAATGCCTCTGTACTCCTGCCTTAGACTAAACCTGAGTCCAGATGAAGGGTCTCGATCCGAAACGTTGACTATTCATTTCCCTCCATAGATGCTGCTTGACCCCCTGAGATCCTCCTGTGCTTTGTGTGTTGCTGAAGGTCGATGATGCTGGATTTGACAAGCAGGGTCTCCGTTCCACTGGGACCACCACCGTTGCCTGTGCATTTTAGCCAGGACCAGGCCTGAGAGTGGGGTCCCAACTGAGTAGGCAATTGCTCTGTCCACACTCTCCCTTGTGGGTCTGCAGCACTTGCTAATGACATCAAGAGCCAACAATTTCCATGGAATGGGAAAGATAAGTGTGAATGCACAGTCATTCTCTCAGGGTTGGGGAACCAAGAACTAGATGGTATGAGCTTAAGATGAGGGGGAGAGATTTAATAGGAAACTGAGGGGCAACTTTTCACCCAGACTGTGGTTCGTATATGGAATAAGCGGTCAAAGGAAGTGGTTGAAGCAGGCACATTACCAAAATTCAAAATACTTTTGGACAGCTACATGTATAGGAAAGGTTTAGAGGGTATGGGCCAAATGTGGGCAAATGGGACTGGCTTAGATGGGCATCTTGGTTGGCATGGTCTGGTTGGGCCAAAGGACCTGTTTCTGTGTTCTATGACTCTATGACTCTATATATTTTTGAGACAAAAGCAAAAAATACATTCTCAGAAAATCTGAAATAAATGCAGAATCTGCCAGAGATGCTCAGCAGTGAGCAATATCCGTGGAAAAAAAAAGTTAACTGTTAAGATGATGATCCTTCATCAGAACTGGGGAAATATGGAGATAAAACTGATGCAGAAGAATGTGGCAAACATACATTCATATTTCTAACAACATAGAAGGAGCCATTCAGCCCATTGGTCTTTGCCAGTTCTCAGAGTAATCCTTCCAATCCATTCATGTACTTAATTCCTAATAACCCTTTCTTTCTTACATGTTCATGAACTCTACTCTGGTTCTCTTCCCAGCCATCTACACCAGGGGTCATTTACAGTATTCACTTAGCTGATCAATCAGCACACCATCAGGATGTGAGAGGAAACAGCAACACCCAGGCGGACTTCATGTGGCCACAATGGGAACATGCAAACTCCATACGGGTAGCAATAGAGGAAAGGACTAAACTTGGGTCACTGGAGCTGTGAGACAACAGCACTAACCACTGCACCACTATGCTGGTGAGGGGGGTGGAGAACAAAAGAGAAAGTCCATGATTATGTGGAGAAATCAAATGACAAAAAGGGTAAATAGGAGGCAAAAAACTTGCAGAAGCTGGAGATCTGAAATAAAATCAGAAGGTGCTGGAAACTCAGCAGGTCAGGTAGGATATGTGGAAAGAGAATCACAGTTAATGTTTCTGGTCAAAGACACTTCATCAGAAGGGGTAATGCTGCAACACAAAGCGGGAGAGTAATGAGATGTTAAAAACACAGAGTGGGCCTGACGGGGCTGTTAGTGAAAAACAAGCTGCTGGAGGAACTCAACAGATCAGGCAGCATCTGTGGAGGAAAAGGGATAGTCAACGTTTTGGGTCATGAGCCAGGGTGGAGTTGATGAACATATATGAGAAAAAACAGGTTTTCAGGAATTAAGCACACAAGTGATTTTGTTTTGCACTAATGTCTTGTTTTGCGCAGTTTTTTTCACTGTCTTGTATAATTTATGCATAACTTATGTTCTGTGTGTTGTCTGAATATATGTGTCTGTGATGCTGGTGCAAGCAAGTTTTTCATTGTACCTGTACCTCACCGTACTTGTGCACATGACAATAACCTCGACTTGAATTGAGACTTGACTTGGGATTGCTGGGGTTATTCTGAGAACTGGATGGATTTAAATGTGCTGAGTGGCTTTCTGTGTCATTAGAAATATAAATATACGTTCATCAGGTCTTTCTTAGCGAGAAGAGCAGAATAATTTTTGTAACATGCCCAGTCAAAGAGTGAAATCCTGTTTCTCAACACCAAACTAAGTTTCACTGGGGCAGCAGGGAGCTAAGGACAGAGAACAAGAGAGTGAGACAGATGATAAGAGTGACAGGCAACCAAAAGCTTGAGGTCATGCTTGTGGACTGAATGGAAATTCTGTTAATCCAATCTACACCTCCTCTATACCCATCTTTTTGTTTTCTAGTTGGCTCATTACCACCTCCTTCTACTTTGCACCATCATCCTCTTTGTCAGGAAGAGCAGGTGTGCTCCCAGATGTCACCAGAAAAGCTTATTGATCTAACCCCCTCAGCCCCTAATCAATCAATGGGCACTCCCGAGGGACAACCTTGCCAGTCAATCAGGCCATTGACTAGCTGCTGGTTCCAAGTATCCCAACTGCACTCTGGAATGAGTGAGAAGCCATTCTCTGGGAGTTAAACAGTTAAAATCCACAGCATTAACTTCTAAGCAAGTTTAATAGAATGAATATCTTAAGGGATGTAGGGCTACAACACCAGCACATATTTTAATGCAGTTTGGCATTAAACAAAAGGTAATGGAAACATAGGAAGATTCAACACAGAAATGAATTGGTTTATAACTTCCAATTCTTGGGACCTAAAACGTTCTACTTAACTTGATCCGATACTAAAATCGAAAGGTACGCTGCCTTGCAGAAGTCTAAAGAAAATCCATTCACTGTGTTCTTAATCTTCTCTGTCATGCATGTGGCGTGACCTGATTTCAGCTAGCATGCACTGCCCTTCCTTCTCCACTTACAGGCATCAATGTACTTCTCAGGCACACAGCTGCACATTCTCTTGTAAACACAGTAACTCAAAGCAGTTGGCAAAACACAAACCAAGTCTGAAACCAAAAGGGCTTCTGTTTTAGAGCTTTACTGAACCTGATGCACGCCTGGGTGTAGCACGGTCACTTATTTATACCTGGATTTTGAGCCGCGTGTGCACACACATCAAGCTTAGAGGAGGTCACAGCCGGGGCAGTTTATAGAGTTTCCATTGTTCCTCGCAACTGATAAATGTCAAAGGGTTGCAAGTGGCACATAAATCTGCACTTGCAGTTTTAGTTGTGATTTGCTCTCAGATTTGCATAAATGTAAATAAGCTATTTTGTGCCAGTTTTGGGGGAAATTCACTAACTATGGAGGTGACTGACAGAAAGCGTGTGGACTTGTGGTTATCTTGGCTACCCTGCCTGAATTAAGTATTTACTTACGACCTTGTCTTTGACTCTTTCCGCTTCTTATTGTTTTTGGCAGGGATTTTGCAGTGGAAAAAGTCTTCAGTAATGTTGAAGTGGAGTCAAGTCCCCTTTCTGCAAGGTTAATTTTGACATAATGTATTTCAGTGTTACTTTTCAGTACACTCTGGTCCATGCAAATGCAATAAAACCAGGTGACTTCAGGGAATCATGTAACAGGACTCCATGCCAGTGTTTACTAAGATGATCACTCAAAAGACACGAAAGGGCTATTTTGGTCTTTCAAAACAGCTCTTTAGCATTTTATCTTACAATGTTCGATGTTTGTGCTTTATGTGAAGCAGCAACTGTGTTTGGCTGCATCCTCGGTGAAAGTGCGATAAGGTGGAAGCCAGAGTCATTCAAGCAATTTCAAATGATGAGATTGTCATCACAGAGTCATAGAAAGAGATACAACACAGACATAGGCCCTTCATCCTATCGGGTCTACACTGACAATCAACCTACCATTTACACTAATCCTACATCGGTCCCTTGTTTTTTATTTTCTATGTGTTGGATGTATCAGTACAGGTGACCTGAATCTGCAGAGGTGCATCAGAAGCATTGACCCCAAACCACCCAATGGAAGGCACCACGACAACTGACCTTCCCATGAACTTGTCCCAAGTCCCTCCCAGGTGAATGGCAAAGGATTTTCGTCTCTGACAAGTATCAAGATTCAACTTGAACTAATTGTCCCAATCATCATATTCCTTAATCTGACACAGTTTGGAAGGTGTTAAATGGCTCAGAAGCATTTACCCCAGTTCTCAGTCTTGAAAATCACACTCTGGTCCTGCAAGGAATTTTCAAGGTACTACAGAAATGCTGTCAACACACCGCCTTGACTCTTGGTTGGGAGACACCTCTATTCTTTGTGCTGTACTCCACAGCCACAACATGGGATGCTTTGATAGCAGTTACAAGGGGTGCAGCTTCCACCAATTTCCAGCCTTTGACTGAAGAACTTCTTCTTAACATCCATTTTAAAATGTTTTTCTTTCATTTGAAACTTTTCCTCAGACCCTCCTTCATTCCTTTTGTTTTGAAACAATATTAAATGATTATCCTTTTACTACAATTTAAAATTCTGGACATGTTGGGACATGAATGATTGAATGATTAAAAAAATGAAGTTAAAACAGAACCTTATTTCTGCAACCTTTGTAAATGTATAACATGTATTACCAAGTGACCTAATGGACAACCGAGATATGTTTCTGAAAGTAAAAAAAATTGCAGATGCTGAGAATCCGAAACAAAAACAGTAAAATGCAGAAATACTCAGCAGGTCAGGCAGCATCTGCTTATCAAGAAACAATGTTAACATTTCAGGCTTCAGCAGATGCTGCCTGACCTGCTAAGTGTTTCCAGAAGTTCTGAGACATATTTCTGAGTTGGTCTGGGGATCAAAAGTACAAATACACAAGCATGAATCCTTGATTTTATTATTTTATACTATTAGTATTGTATGAGATTTGAATAAGTCAATAGTAATGAAGTACAGTGCAACCTCACAATGGTACCCATAGAACTAATCTAGTACTCAGTGGTATCTAATATAAAACCCATGGAGCTGAATCATTCCATGAACCCTTTTGGCAATAACTTCACTAATTACCAGCAAGCCATAAGATTTCTATGTTGCGTTGTCTTCAATAGTAATAGAAACCAGAGCATTTGGAGGAAATCCACATGGTCATGGGGGTATCATGCAAACTTCACAAAGACAGCACCCAAGGTCAGGACTGAACCTGGGTCTCTGGCACTGTTAAACAGCATCTCTATTACCTGCATCACTGTGCCGCCCACTCATCCTAGTGTTTTCTTTGTTGCATTGGTCATGGTCAATGGATTGACCATGGTCCATGGTCACAAATGCCCATAATGCATTCTAGATGGAAAAATGAAAACTGTTGGAGACACAAGAGACTGTCGATGCTGGAATCTGTATCAACGAACAAGAAGCTGGAGGAACTCAGCGAGTCCATCGATGGAGGGAAATGGACAGTCACTGTTTTGGGTCGAGACCCTCCATCTGGACTGAGATAGTCAATATAAAAAGGTGAAGGGAAGGGATGGAGCAAGAGCTGGCAAGTGATAGGTGGATCCAGGTGAGGAGGGGTGATAGGCACATAGAGGAGGAGAGAGTGGAAATAGTGACAGAAGCTGGGACATGATAGGTGCCTGACCCACTGAGTTCCTCCAGCACCTTGTTTGTTGCAAATGGAAACTTTTGATTTTTCTTCAAAGATGAGCTCAGCACTGAGTTGGCTCAAGAAATTGGATAAAGAATGTTGCTGGATCTCAGGAAGGACGATTGCTATCAGGATCCAGACAGGTGACCACTGGGGAACAGTGGGAAGACATGTCCTAGGGTTTCCCTGTGGCCTTCTATCTGAGTCCCAAAATACAAGCTATAAGGTTGCCTGTTAAATGCATTTCTCATCTGGAAGTTATTTGATTTCCACAAAATATAACCCCCAAATCCACAATGCCCTGTGTGTGACTTGACTGGGTTCAATCTGCAACTGAAATTGACTTTTTATTGACCTGCTCATTACACGGACAAAAGACTGGATGGAATTTCATTATCCAGATCTTCTCTAAACTATCTGGAAGTCAATCCATTGGTAATGTGGAACCTGTAATGAGCATCACTGTGATATTCTCAGGATGATCAAAAATGCCATTTGCAAGACCTAAATTTCTCCATGAGTTCAGCATCTAGTGTTGTATATGAAAAAATATAAGTTTTTTAGCATTTAACTTACAATGCAAAAAGCATGGTTGTAATCACTACACTTCATTGAATTAACATTTCAAGGACTATTGCACTTTTCCCTGATGGAAGTAACTGAATTTCCAATAGAATTTTGCATGTTTTTTGTGCATGTTCAAAAATCATCTTTCCCATTACAGAGCTGAAAAGACCATTCCTGTTTATTTAGTTAGACCAAAGGTTTGAAAAATATTATCCTCTTACTACCAGCTATCTCTCCAGTTCCCCTAGTATTTGCCAACATAATCTGACTCCACTATTTCCATAGAATTCTTTTCTATTTACTTACCACATTTGTGCAAACTACTTAAATTTAGAATGTCAATTTATCTTTTTTGAATCCGAGCTTATGATCTCTTACAATATTTGTAAAGACGCCAAGCATTATTATTTCAATTTACACATTCACCAACCAATGTAGAATTCCAAAATATAATCTCTTCCAGGCTTTCTCGTGTCTGTAACACAGATTTCTGATCCAAATTATTTTACTTGCTCTTCAATGAACCCCTGTGGATATCACTGGAAGGAAACAAAGGTAATTAATGATCACTTGAAAATCATCCTTTTCTCTATACGATATGTTCCCATTGCTCATTCCCCTTCTGCAATCTCATCAGTGTGTGCTTACTCATAATAAATGAAATGAAATTTGATGTTCGTGATCCTTGATTGTCGACTTGGTTTGTGCTCTCTTTGTGATTGCACCTTGGACTCCAGCACAACAGCTGCAGAAACTCACAAAAAGATGTGGCTGCCCTGGATTGATACCAGAAGAAGCTGCTTGAAGCATTTTCTGCAATAACCCATGATTAATCAGCAAGATTCCATAAAATTTCAGTGGGACCTGGGTGTCCTTGTACACAAGTCACTGAAAGTTAATTTGCAGGTGTACCAAGCAATTCCGAAGGCAGTTTGTGCTTTGGCCTTGTTGCAAAAGGATTTGAGTGCAGGATAATGTAAAAGATCAGCTGAGATCTTACTGAATGAAGGAGCAGGCACAAACAACCAAATGACCTATGCTTTGCTCCAATTATATAGGACCCTGGTGAGACCACATCTGGAATATTGTGCATAGATCTGGTCTCCCTACCTAGGGAAAGATAAACGCAATCGAGGGAGTGCAATGAAGGTTCACCAGATTGATTCCTTTGTCATATGAGGAAAAAATAAGCAGACTGGGCCTATACTCTCTGGAGTTTAGAGGAATGAAAGATAATCTCTTTGAAACATATAAAGTGCTTATGGGGCTTGACAAGTTCGATGCAGAGTTGATGTTTCCCCTGGCTATGCTGTCTACATCCATGGATCACATTCTCAAGATAAGTGGTCAGCCATTCAGGATGGAAATGAGAAGAACATTCTTTGCCCAGAGAGGGTGGTGAATTTTTGGAATTCTCTTCCTCAGGTAGGTGTGGAGGCTCAATTGCTGAGTACATTCATGATAGAGATGAATAGATTTTGTTTTGATATGAAGGAAAGCAAAGGATATGGGGTTAGTGCAGGAAAATGGGACTTAAATAAAGATCAGCCAAAATCTTAATGAATGAATAAGCAGGCACAAGGGGCCAAATGACCTGCTTCTGTTTGTACCTTTAAAGTGGTACAATGGTTAAGTTACTGCCCTAGTAGGGTAGTAGGTTAATTTGGGGCTTCAAATGGGCGGCGCAGACTCGTTGGACCGGAAGGGTCTGTGACCACGCTGTGAATAAAACTTAAAACTTAAAAATTAAAAAAGCCTAAACTAATAATAACAAATGTGACTTTGAATCCCACTATAGCAGCTGTGGACTTTAACTTAAGTTAATGATCTGGAATTTATTTTTTAAATATTTGCCATTAGTAATGACAAACATGAAACTGCCAAATTGTAGTAAAATCCCTTCTGGTTCACTAATGCTCTTCCAGTACAGTTACAACACCAGTATCCACCTGACCATGTAGAAAGTTACCCAATTTTGTGGTGTGTTTTGTGATTTTGTCCTGTGTTTCGTGACTTGGCCCTGTGCTTTGTGAAGAGGACGTATCCAATATGTCATCTTCACAAAACGCTGGACAAATCTCTTCTGGCTATTAGCCACCCTATGTCTACTCTCAAGCGTCATGGAATCACACAGCACAGAAATGGGCCTTTTGGCACACCATGTCATACCAACATTCTTGCCCATCTACACCAATCCCATTTGCCTGCATTAGGACCATATCATCAGCAAAGTTATAGAAGGTAAGATCAACAGTACTGTTAAGTGACACTTAAAACCACTAACAACCAACTCTTTGATGCATGGTTGGGGTTTCACTGTTTGAATCTACACTGCATCACAGCCTTGGCCCAAATATGGGCCCTGGAGTTGATTGCCCTTTACATCAAGGCAGCATTTGACCAACAGATACACAAATGGGCTTGGGCACAGGTGGTTTTGCCACTGCCTCTTCCTCACATTCCTCCACCAACATCACCTATCCTCTCCTTTACCCCATACACCCTCTTCCCTTTGAGTATCTGCCCCATCTCCCTGCTCTGTGATGGTCCTCCAGCCTCCCATAGGTTAGTATAGATGGGTAATTAATGTTTGCCATGGATACAGTGGGCCAAAGGGCCTGTTTCTGTGCTGTATGAACTCTATGTCTCCAAGTTGAAGGATAAAACATCTGATTGGCTTTGATTGGTCCCCCTCCACCACCCTGAACAATCATTCCCTCCCAAACCCATGACCTCTCGCACCAAGAACAAGGGCAGCAGGGTCATGGGAACACGTGGGTTTCCCTCGAGATCACACACCAACCTGACTTGAATTGTTGTTGGGTCTAAGCCCTAGAATTCCTTCCCAACAGCATCGTGAGAATATCTTCATCAGTAGTACTGCAGTGGTTCAAGAAAGTAGCGCACCACCATCACCTTGCCCTAGGGCAATTAGAGATTTCTAATATTTGCTGGCCTTGCCACTATCACCTCTTCCCAAATGTTAACTAATGAAGCAATAGCGTCATACTGCATGGAAAGAGGCCCTTCAGCCCATCTGGTCCATGCTGACCACAAAGCCCATTAAAGCTAGTCCCATTTGCCCATGTTTGGCTCATGTCCCTCCAAACCTTTCCTATCCAGGTACTTTTCCAAGTGCCTTTAAAGTGTTGTTAATGTACCTGCCTCAACCACTTCCTCTGGCTGTTCATTCCATATATGGACCACCCTCTGGGTGAAAAAGTTGCCCCTCAAGTCCCTATTACATCTCTCCCCTCACACCTTAAACCTATACCCTCTAGTACTTGATTCCCAACGCTGGGAAAAAGACTGTGTGCATTCACTCTATCCACACCCCTCATGATCTTATTCGCCTCTATAAGATCACCCCTCATTCTCCTGTGCTCCAATGAATAAAATCCTAGCTTGCTCAACCTTTCTCTATGGCTCAGTCCCTCGAGTCCTGGCAACATCCTCGTTAAGTATAATGAAACAATGTTTACAACTTTGTCGTCAATTAAAGCTCAGCATAGCCCTTGCAATGGAATTCTTCCCTAAGTCTGATTTGTACATGTTAAACCACCTCATTATGAGTTGGGACTTCCCTTTGTTCTACACATGTGTGGATCAATTTAATTGTGCTATTATGATAATTATGATGAGGACTAAGTCTGATGTTTATTTCAGGACTAATTTTGGGAGGTTTTGCAGCATGCTCCTGAGCGCCAGTAAAGGCGAGTCTAAGTCAAGGTGTAGAAGTCAAACAGGAGCTTTTGGCCTGAAAGTGCAGCCAATGGCCTAACTAAGCACCAGTGCTTTTTGGAGTAAAAATCGAGCATGATCAAGTTAGGTATTGAATATGTACTAAGAACAGAACACTTCTTCATTGCAAATGATATTCCAGGTGGGAAGAAGAAATCAGTAGGTGCTAAGATGTACAAGCCAGGAGACAAGGCATTAGTAGAGTTGTTTAAGATATCGTTATTAGTCACATGTACATTGAAACACACAGTGAAATGCATCTTTTTGGGCTGCGTTCTGGGGGTAGCCCACAAGTGTCACCATGCTTCCGGTGCCAACATAGCATGCCCACAACTTCCTAACGTCTTTGGAATGTGGAAGGAAACCGGAGCGCCAGGAGGAGACCCACGCAGATGCGGGAAGAACGTACAAACTCCTTACAGACAGTGGCCGGATTTGAACCTGTGTCGCTGGCACTATAAAACGTTACGCTAACCACTATACTACCATGCCTGTTTATTGTGGCTGAAGAGCAAGGCTGCCTCACCCAAGTGCCAAAGTTCAATGGTAATATTTTAACAGAAAGAATCAGCATCCAGGTGAACCTGCTCTAGAGGATGTGACAGATTTGTGACATTTTCCTGAGCACTGTGAGTGTGGTACAAGTCTGGAGGAGAGATGTTGTGGGATTGTGTGGTTTATGTACGTAATCAAAAGAGCTGGTGAGTGAGAAGTACTTGAATTCCAAGCCACATCGGATATTGCCCGTGCAATGGAGATAATGGTCAAGCAAGCACAGGCTTTGCAACACCACCCAGCAGAGACTCAGTGTAGTCAGCAAGTGGGAATTAGCTCTACGACATCATTCAAAAACAGGAAGAAGCACTTGTACTGAACATCCAGATAAGAAGTGAGGACACAGAGTCAGTGTACCATACTAGTGGCCTTAAGAGATATCTGTCAACAGTTTGCTTGAAAGCAAAGCAAGACCATGGCAAACTCAAGTAACCAATTGGCATGAGGCTCTTGGGAAGAATAATAAAGGGTATCATATACACAGACCAGGTAAATAAGGTGGTGACCGAGATGGTTGCTTCATGATGGATTCCTCATGTCAGAAGACCTGAATCTCCCCAATCATGCAATGAAGAGAGCGCATCAATGGAAATCAAGACTGGTACTACAGTATTAGTGATGCGTGAGGAGAATATAGATGACATTGGCCAGTTGGTACCATGAAGCTGAGGAGGAAAGACAAGTGTGTTTTTGTTGCCTCAAAAGTGTGTTACATTGAAGGACTCCACCCAGCTGAGGAAAAGTGTTGGATGCATCTAGTCAAGCCAACAGGCCTACGTAAAACTCCACAATTATTATAGATGGTTCCTGCCATTGTTAAGCGAAGTGTTAGTACCTCTAGATGCACTGCTGAATCACAAGACAAGATGGAAGTGATCAAAGAAAGAAGAAGCTGTGTTGCAGGAGCGGAAGCAGTTGCTGCTGAGTCCACTGTTCATTATGAGCCAGCAAGCCCGTTGCTGTTGTCCAGTGATGCATTGCTCATGGCGCTGGTACAGCTATCAACCAACCTATGGAAAACGGAAAGAAGTAATCAATTTGTTTTACATCAACATTTCTTTCAATGGCTGAGGGCACCACTTAGATTTAGTTGTCATCTACGAGGTGACAAAATTCCAAATGTATGGATGGAACTTTATAATCCTCTCCAACCACAAACCTCTGGAAGGTAGTTTTGGTGAATTAAAGGAGATACATCTGACAGCTTCAGCTAGGATCTGGAGATGACCATGAACATTGTCTGCATACAATCACATTCTGAAATACAAGAGTGAACAGAATAGTCAGAATGCAAGCACTCTAAATCAACAGCTAATTGGTGCACCTTGATGTGGGGCACTGATCTACTTCTTCAGGAGGCTAAGAAATTTGGCACGTTCCCCTTTGACACTCAGCAACTTTTATCAATGCACCATAGAAAGCATCCTATCTGGATGCATCATAGCTTGGTATGGCAACTGCTCTGCCTGGGACCTCAAGAAACTGCAGAGAGTTGTGGACACAGCCCAGCAAACCACGGAAACCAGCCGCCCCTCCATGGACTCTGTCTATACCTCTCGCTGCCTCGGCGAAGCAGCCAGCATAATCAAAGACACCCCACACCTGGGACATTCTCTCTTCTCCCCTCACCCATCAGGCAGAAGATACAGGAGCCTGAGGGCACATACCACCGGGCTCAAGGACAGCTTCTACCCCACTGTGATATGACTATTGAACAGTTCCCTTATATGATAAAATAGACCTCATAATCTGCCTTGTTATGACCTTGCAACTTATTGTCTACCTGCACTGCACTTCCTCTGTAGCTGTAACACCTTACTCTGTATTCTGTTATTTTTTTATCCTGTACTACCTCAATGCACTGTGTAATGAATTGATCTGTACGAACTGTATGCGACAAATTTTTCACTGTACCTTGGTACAAGTGACAATAATAAACCAATACCAATACCAACTTTGTCACAACTGTAATACATGGACAGTTCTCCAGCCACAACCCAACAGTTCCTACCATGATGAGATGTGACCTTTCCCTCCCGTGAATGAATGAACACATTCAGCATGGTTGAGAACATGAAAATGAAATATTGTTGCCATATTACAGAAAGGGGAACCAGCAAAGTATCTGGACTGGTGTGGTTTTTTGGGATTCCAGAATTGTTCCATCATCAGGAAATGTGATTATTTAGGACACTTCAATATTTTGGACAAGGTATGATTTTTTTTCTAATGTGTGGACCTAAAGATATTTGGACCTTTTTATTTGTTGCTGGAAGCATTGAGATGGAAAGTAAGCACCAGAAGCAGATTCCCACAACCAAATTGTTTATGTTTGATGAGAGCTGACACTGGAATTTGTATAACTGAATGATGCAGGAAAATATCACAGTCTCTGGATCATAACCCTATCATATACATTGAACTGATATGGTTAGGCGACTCACAAAATATATATTTTTCACCATTTCTTGACAAAAAAGCAAACAGAGCATAACTTTCTTCTCAATTTAAGTTTGTACACTGCATTCAACTTATAAAAGATATGTAAATGTGAAAATAACTATTGCATATTAGTAATCCTGCCTGTGGTATTTTTCTGATAAAAAGATCTAGTGTAATATCACTCTCTTTGGATCGTGCACTCAGCCACACTACAAAGACTAACAAGAAAAGGATTAGGTTGCATTACTCACCACAATACTGAGAAAGTACCAGAGTTAATGTTGAAATATGCACAGTTTTATGGCTGTTTTCAGATTTTTCCAGTGGAGCGTGCCTACCTCAACATTCTCAGCAGTCTATCCTTCTTATCCTTTTGAGATGCCCAATGCTTGATACTGCCCACATGCAATAACAAAGGCAGATAAAGGAAGGCATTTTGCAGCATGATTATCTATTCAAATAGACCTGTCATGTCAAAGCAAAGAATGCACGAATGGTCTTTATAATTTCGCACAGTCGTGCTTTATCTCATTAGTAGGTTGTTTTTTATTTTGCAATGCACATGAACGTGGTTAGTATTTTGATTTCAAGATAGCAAGCTCTCAGCTGGATAACGTTAATCATAAAGAACCCTGAAATTTCCAGTGAAATTCCTGGCTGCAAACCCACTGAAGCTCATTCAGGTTTCCACCGGTTAGTGTAAACTGCAGGCTCTTCTGGGACTGCTTTTCAAGCAGTTGCTGGGAGGTCTATAGTGATGGTTCTTGTGCCAAAAACCTGAAAATAAAATCTCTGCTTTATATATTTCAAGATTATTATCCATTTGCTGGTGTCTTATGATATTTCTCAGATTTTGTTGCATGGTGCTCTTGTTTAAACCACAGAAAATTATTTTCATCAAACATTATATTTGATCGTTTCAATTTTCATTACTTGAGGTATTAGTACAGGACAATGGAACTATTGTTCTAAGTGATGAAATGTAATTTGCCCATACAGAAATTTCATGTGCAGTGCATATCATAATACACAGCTATTCATGTCATAATGGAAAAGCTATTTGTTATTTTGTACCCTTTGCAGCCCAAATGTGGTTTAATATCTTACAGTATCTTCCTCTGTACAGTTCTCAATGGACATAATTTAATTATACACCTGAACCTTGTTCATTTAATTAGAATGTGTACATAATCAAGTTAGCACCTCTTAAAAAGAGACCCATATCTATGATCCTAAATGTGTTTAATTGGTCAAATCATGTGATTCCAGTTGACACAAAAAG
>JAUZTB010000118.1:11986235-11997256 GCA_034780895.1 Rhynchobatus australiae | reverse complement strand
CTGGCAAGAAGAAGAATTTATGGAGAGTGTCAGGGATAACATCTTAGAGAAATATGTTATGGAACCTACCCAGGGATGGGCTATTTTAGATTTGGTGATGCATAATGAGGAAAGATTAATAAGGGATTTTGTGGTTGAAGATCTCCTAGGAGGTGGTGACCACAAAATCATAGAATTCCATGTGCAGTTTGAGGATGAACACCACAGGACCAAAACCACAGTCTTCAACTTAATAAGGGCAAGGATAATGGCATGAAGGTACAGTTGTCTGAAGTGGACTGGGAAAGTGAGCTAAGAGGCAAGTCAGTAGATGAACTGTAGCAGATAATCAAAGAACAGGTCCATAACACTCAGCAGGAATTTATCCCAATTAGAAGAGGTTCCAGAGAAAGAGGTACATTCTGTGATTAACAAAGGAGGCCAAGGACGAGAAGTAGGGCATACAAAATGGCAAGGACTGGTGATAGGTCATAGGACTGGGAAGCCTTCAGGATCCAGCAGCAAAAAAGTAAAAGGTCATTAGAAGGGAAAACAAATTGATTTTGAGAGAAAACATGCATGTAATATCCAAACAAACAGGAAGAGTTTCTATAGCTATATAAAGGAAGAGGACAGCTAAGGTAAGCGTGGGCCCTCTAGAGAATGAGGCTGGTGAATTAATAACAGGAAACAAAGAAATGTCAGATATGTTAAATCAATTTTTGTACCACCAGGGAGGACACTACAAATATCCTTAAGATAACAGATGGGCTAATTTCAAATATCAGGAAGGAAGTTGTAAAACTCAAAATCACAAGGGATAAAGCATTAGAGAAAATCATGGGGCTAAAGGCAAAGAAATTGCTGATAACCTGCACCTGTGGGTTATAAAGGAGGTGGCTGAAATTTTCAAAACTCATTCAATTCTGGGAGAGAACCAGAACATTGGAAAACAGTCGATTTAACTCCCTCGTTCACAAAGGGAGGAAGACAGACAATGGGGAACTATAGGCCAATTCATTTAATATCTATTGTTGGCAAGATGCTAGGATCAATAAGCAAAGAGAAAATAACTAATTATTTAGGTGAGCTGAATATAATCAAAGCTAGTCAACATAGTTTTATGAAAGGTGAATCATGTTTGACAAATTTGCTCAAGTCCTTTGATGTTACAGGGAGAATTGATGGGGGGAAACCTGTAGATGTAGTGCAATTAGATTTCCATAAAGCATTTGACAAGGTGCCACATAAGAGGCATGTGCATAAATTAACGTAAAAGAGGAAATATGTTAATATAGAGAGAAAACTGCCTGTCACATAGGAAGTAGAGTTGGAATAAATGGATCCATTTCAGGCTGGAGGGATGGAACTGCTGTAGTACGCCGGGGATCGGTTCTTAGTCCTTGGTTGTTGATTGTTTACATTAATGACCTGGGGGAGTTCAGATCATTAGAAATATTTAAGGTGAAGATGCATACATTTTTGAACGATCAAGGAATTAAAGGTTATGGGGAACTGGCACTGAAGAGGAGTTGAGGCCAGCAAAGATCATCCATGATCATTTTGAATTACAGGGCAGGCTTGAGGAGTCTGGTGGCCTACCCTTGATTTTATTTCCTTGCCTTCTTGTGAGAGATAAAAAAAATATTTCTGACAAGTGCAAAATTACCAGAGCAGTATTACTGCAGGATCTCACTGATCCTGCTATTAAAGTCAATGTAAAAGTTATAGGGAACACAGAAGTTCTAAGCTGCAGCTGACAGAGCTTTTTAGCCAGTGTATAGCAAGCCCAACATGAGAGGTTAGAATCGAGAGGATGATACCTAGACATGGGGTTTTTCCTGTGAGTAAAGGTTAAGTAAACTGGACCTATTCTCTCTAGAGTTTAAGAGAACAAGAGGTAATCACATTGAAATGTTTGGGTCTTCACAGAACTGTTACAGAGATGATGTTTCACTTGGGTGCGATGACACAGGGGTCACACTGAAAATAAGGGGTTGGGTATTCAGAACGAAAATGAAAAGAAATTTCTTCACTTAGAGGACTGTGAATCTTTAAACTTTGCTTTCCAGAAAGGCTGTGGATACTCAGTTGCTAAGATTATTCATGACAAAGACAGATAGATTTTTAGATACTAAAGGGAATGTGGATTAGTGCAAAAAATGGCACTGAGATAAAGGATCAGCCACAATCTTACTGAATGGCAGAGC
The DNA here is from genome assembly GCA_034780895.1 of Rhynchobatus australiae. NCBI lineage: Eukaryota > Metazoa > Chordata > Chondrichthyes > Rhinopristiformes > Rhynchobatidae > Rhynchobatus > Rhynchobatus australiae. The sequence continues at coordinate 11,995,067 of JAUZTB010000118.1, read as the reverse complement.
TGGCTCAAGGGACCAAACTCCTACCTCTTCTTCACCCTACTCCTACTCCTAATATTTAGGGAATAAATTCTTAATTTAGTTTTAGGGAAGGAAGTTGGGCAGGTGGAAGGAGCGGCAGTGGGAGAGCACTTCTGTAGCAGCAAACATAATTCATAGTTATGAAAAAAGACAAAGATAACAAAGGAGTTATTGTTTTAAATTGGGGTCAGGGTAATTTTACTAGACTGAGGTGAAAAAGTGAACTGGAAACAGGTACGAAGTTAAATCAGTCTCTGAACAATGGGAGGTATTCAAAAAGGTGATTCAAGGGGTTAAATCTTGCCACACAGAAAAGAGCAGGACTGCCAAATCTTGAACCTACTGAATAACAAGGTGGATAAGAGGATTGCAATAGACTTAAAGGAAATGTAGACAGATTGATAGAATAGGCAGATAGGGAGCTGATGAAACTTAAACCTGAGAAATCCGAAGTGTTACATTTTGGTAGGAAGAATGAGAAGAGACGATATAAACTTGAGGATACTATTAAAAAAGGGTACAATAACAGAGAGGTCTGTGGGAATATGTGCATAGTTCATTATAGTTCATTGAATGAGCAGGGCAGTTTGAGAAAGTGGTTAAGAAAGCATATAGGACCCTAGACTTCATAAACAGAAGCAAAGGATACAAAAGCAAGGAAATCATGATAAGACTTATAACACACGGTTTGGCCATGACCAGACCATTGTGTAGAGCTCTGTGTACAGTTCTGGGCCTGACACTTGGAGAAAGACACAAGGAGAAAAGAGAAGTTTAGGTCAGACACTGAGAGCTTAATACAGAGAAACAAAGTGCATTGAAAGAGTAGGGCCGAAACTAAAAGGATAATTAGAAAAACAAAGAGAGGACATGAGAAAATACTGGCAAGTAAGATCAGTGGAAACACAAAAATGTTTGTAGGCAGGTGAAGAGCAAGAAGATAGTTAAGGAAAGAACAGGGCCTATTAGGAACCAAAAGATAACCAATGTACGGAGGCTGAGGATCTGTGAAGTTGAGTACTTCACAGCTGTCTTCACTAAAGTAGGGGATAATGCCAATATCACAGTTAAAGAGGAAATTTGTGAAATATTGGATGGGATAAACATAGTAACTGAGGAAATATTCAGGACTTTAGCAGTTTTGAAAGTGGATAATTCTTCAGGTTTAAATGAATTATATCCCAAGCTGTTAAAAGCAGCAAAGGAGGAAATTGCAGAGGCTCTGACCATCATCTGTCATTTCCCTCTTTGTTTAGGATTGTTTAAAAAGCGAAGGATAAATTTAATAAGGAAAAGACAGTTAAAATATTCAGTAGCAGGCAAATTAGAGGAATCAATTATAAAGGACAATATAAACTTCCATTAAAATATGGCAGAGAGTAGTCGAGGGCAGTCAACATTGATTTGTTAACGAAAGGTACTCCCTAACTACTTTGATTGAAGTTTTAGAGGTGGTAACAAGGAAGGTGTTACAGGACTGACAGTCAGTCCAGACAGACGTGAGGTAATACATTTGGGGAACACAATAAGGGAGACATGGAGCAACAGAGGGACCTTGGAATATATCTCCACAGATCCAGAAAGGTAGCAGGACAGGTCCAATTGAGTTCCTGATTAATAATGGCCCCCAGATCGATGAGGGTGGAGTCCTGGTGATGGCAATGCCATTGAATGCCAAGAGTTAGCGGTTGCATTCTAGCTAAAGATGCCTATTGTGTGGCAGTTTTGTGCTACAAACATTAATTGCCACATCAGCTCATGCCTGAATATTGCCTAGGTCTTGCTGCAAATAGGCATGAGCTATATTATTGGTTAAGAGTTGCAAATAAAATTGAATATTGAACATCCCCACTTCTGATCTTATGATGGAAGGAAACTAACACTTCAATGCTTGCTGAGCACAGATAAACTCTAACCCTTTGTGTTGATGGGAAATGTTTGAGGGTCAGCTACAGTGTGAGAATTTTCCTGCACCATTCATCCCAAATCTATTTCAGTCATAAGACCTTAAACAGGATCTTTAATAAAAAATAACTCCGTCAATATTGTGCTGATTGTTTTTCAGAGGTACATTGCAAGTGGGAGATTAACTATTGTCTTGTTCTACAAACATGAATTTCTAAATCTTTCCTTATTACATACAAATAAAATGAAGCCAATTTCTAACCCAAAAATTCAACTCCACGAAGAAAACAGTAAGACATCAATAAATAATTAGTCTTGAAAATTTTCCAATTAACAATTTTCTCAAATGCAGATTACTACAAATTTCTTTAAAATCATATTAGTCCTTTTTGCTCCATTGGCTGCCTCAACAATGGGTATAATGGTGACTAATTTCCACCCATATGGATGCTGTAATGATCCCAGGCATTTGGATGTTCAGTGCCAATGTTGTGATTGATTTTTTAATGGTAAAGTAAGGTGTTATTTTGTGATGCAATTGTTTTTAAACGACGTGTTCTAACTAAAAGGACAGAAGATATCTAACTTACATTCATTTTAAGTACAATTGTCATGTAAATTGTGCAATATTTGGAAGATAGTTGCATAGAAATTCTATCACATAGCACTTTTATTGGTAACGGAAGTTGGGAACTTGCCACATAGATTGCAAGATCTGGGAGTTCCCTTCTGGGTCGTCTCTGCATAAGAGACGTTAATACATGGAGCTACTTGGAAACGTGCAGTGGTGGCTAACAACATGCAAAACAGCTCCTCACTCCACTTGCTTGATTTTAATTCATGACCATGGATATGTAGTGGCTCATTCATTCAAAAACAAACCTTCACAAGACATGAAAGGTCTCCTGTGATAAGACTGTTGAACGTTCCCTTATACGATGATAATGGATTAGAGCCTCACGATCTACCTCGTTGTGACCTTGCACCTTATTGCACTGCACTTTCTCTGTAGCTGGGACACTTTATTCTGTACTGTTATTGTTTTTACCTGTACTACATCAATGCACTCTGTACTAACCCAATGTAACTATACTGTTATGAATTGACCTGTACGATCTGTATGCAAGACAAGTTTGTCACTGTACCTCGGTACAAGTGACAATAATAAACCAATACCAATATAAAGGAGATCTGCCTGAGTTCGTCTCAGCCCACAGAGGTGACCTCACTTTAAGTAAAAACCTACGGTAGATATGGCTCTCTCTTGGGGCCGCAATACTGCCCCCTCTCCACATCTTCCCCAATTATACTACCTGGAGTAACTCTGTAGCCTTTGCATCCCAATATCCCTCCTGCCCTGATCCTACCTTTGAAGTCTTTGCTTTTCCCACCTGCCACTGGTATCCTGACCTCAGCCCTGCCAGGCATAATGGTAGGACCCTTAACAGCACCGACCTACAGAGGGATGTTGGTGTGCAAGTTCATTGCTCCCTGTAAATGGAAATACAAGTAGATAGAGTGATAAAGAAAGCATATAGTATGGCACACTTGCCTACATCAATAGGGACATTGAGTATAAGAGTCAAGAAGTCATACTACAGTTGTACAAAACTTCAGTAAAGCTGCACTTGGAGTATTGTGCACAGTTCTGGTTGCCCCATTACAGGAATGATGGCTTTGGAGATGGTACAGAAGAGATCCACCAGGATGCTGCCTGGAGTAGAGAGTATTAGCAAAAAGGAGAGGTTGGACAAACTTGGATTGCTTTCTTTGGAGCATCAGAAGCTCCAGATAATAGGATTTTATAAAATTATATGAGGTATAGTCAGAATCTTTTTCCCAAGGTAGAAATGTCAAATACTAGAGGGCATAGGTTTCAGGTGAGAGAGGGAAAGTTTAAAGGAGATGTGCTGGGCAAAACTTTTACACTGAAAGAGGTAGGTACCTGGAATGCACTGCTGAGGGTGGTGGTGGAAGCAGATATAATAGTGGCATTTAAGAGGCTTTTAGATAGGCACATGAATGAGCAGGGAATGGAAGGATGTAGATCATGTACAACAGAAGGGACTATTTAATTTGGTATCACATTCAGCACAGACATTGTGGGCCAAAGGGCCTGTTCCTGTGCTGTACTGTTCTATGTTCTATGTTCTATGTTCCCACTGTGAATCTCACACCTCCATCACTATTGAAGGAGTGGAGGAAAGGCTTTTGGACACATTCATGTACTATAGAGCTTTGCAGCAGGGAGCCCTGAAACAATTAATCTTTGGCCACCACGTATTGGCCACTTAACACACCTTTCTGAGAATTCTAGAATTTCCAGCCCACTGTTTTGTAATCATCAAGAGCCAGGTCCTATCTGACAGATTTTTTTGATAAGCTACAATTATGAAGTTCAGCAAAATACTTGCTGTAGTTTTTTGTCTGACTTGGCAGTCAAATGACTTGGATATCTTCAATTGCTGAGATAATTAACATGGCTCACACAGTACTTCAAATTAGCCAAGTACATTCCTGGTCATCATGTGTATTTTTTACTTTGGTTTGGAACATTTAGGTGGATTAAAGACTTAGCATGTTTATTGATAATCCTGGTTAAGCCACTGGTAAGTATTTTAAATGATAGGATCATGTACCAGTGTCTGCCTGCCCTATGCAAAGCAACATCTGTTAGTATTCTGCATCTGAAAGCAATACGTTGATTGTGATTTAGCATAACCTACGAAATAACACCAATGATCTATTTGACATTTTTTTTTAGCTTTGCAGTTGACAGTGCAAAAGGGAACATATATGTTCAATTCATAAACCTTTTGAGGGGTTTTCTTTAAGACTAAATCTCTTGCAATAATGAAAACAAAGATGTATTGAATGATACAAGAATCAGTTATCTTAAATATCAGGAAAGTTATGGCACTACCTTTAACAGTCACTAACTTCACTCTGCCGCTTTGAGAAAATACAGCCATCGCATTCTTCTTCAGCTTCTTTCCCTGCGCTTGATAATGCTCACTGACCTCTTGTCCTTATGTTTCAGTTCTGCATAACCTTCTAATTATCCATATACCCAGGAGTCCACTTTTCCTACAGACATGGATCAGAGTTCTTAGGCTGGATTTTTAAATTAACTCTAAGCATACATTGATGTTTACACGACAAGAGCTGGAACTTCAGGTGGCCGTAAGCTAACTAATGTTGGAACATGAGAGGAGCAGGTTTGCTTTAAGCAGCTGAGGAGGACAGGGCAGCCCCACCAACTCTTGGTGAAAGGAGGGGTCTTGCCAATATTTAACACAAAGCCACAAAACTGGTTCACATGGTCTCATTGACCAGGAATTTTACAGAATTACAGAGTTAGTAGTCAAGTGCCACAAGTAGGTAGGAAGGTAAATGGCACGTTGGTCTTTATTGCGGAGGTGGGGGGGGGGGTGAGGTTGGGGTCAGAGTTTAGGAACAGGTAAGTATTGTTTCAATTGTATAGGGTGGGGCCACACTCCCCACCTCCTCCAATACCCTCCTCTTCCCCCCACCACCTAGTGTGCTGGTGACCTTATTTTAAAGAGAATATACTGCCATTGATGACAGTTCAAATGAGATTCACTAGATTGATTTTGGCATGGGAGGGTTGACTTACCACAAATGGCTAAAGAAATTGGATCTATATTCTTTTGAGTTTAGAAGAATGACGAATGATCGTATTGAAACCTATAAGATCGTAAGGGGGCATGAGAAGGTAGATGTTGAGATGTTTCCACTAGTGGGAGAGTCTCAAGTGAAGGGTCATAGTTACAAGACGAGGGGACAGTCATTTAAAACTCAGTTGCGTAGGAATTTCTTCTCACAGTGGGTGGTGAATCTTTGGAATACTCTACATCAGAGCATTGTAGAGGCTACATTATTGGAGGTATTTAAAGAGGAGATGGATACACTTTTGAAAGATCAAGGAAATTCATGGCTATGGGGAGCTGATACATAAGGGGAGATAAGGCCTGGGACAGATCAGCCATAATCATATTGAGTGGTGGTGCAATATTCCACCCAAATCTTTGCCAATCTTCTACAGGGTTTTCGCTGTCCATGTTGGGGAACAGAATACCAAAAGGGGCACTGCAGTGGTGCAGTGAGTAGAGCTGCTACCACAGCTCCAGTCCTGACATCAGGTGCCATCTGTGTGGAGTTTGCACTTTCCCCTGGGTGCAGTTCAACTTGGCCATGGTTGCCCTTAGTGTGTTGGTGAGTGGCAGAATCCAAGTTGGAGTTGACTGAAATAGGTTACAGGGAAAATTAGTGGGGAATGGAATTGCACAGTGAGCCAGAGCAGATTGGATGGGTTGAAATGCCCTCCTTCTATGTCAGACAAAGTGGGCCATGGGGTCTGTTTCTCTGCTCTATGACTCTGTAAGGAAATATGGAATATAGAAAAATGATCACAATGGCTGATGATAGAAATTAAAACAAAAACAAAATCCAGAAATTTCAGTAAAACTGGTGACAGCATTTTCTTATAACCACTAGTTCCAGGTGCATCCAGTCCAGGGATTCTGAAACCATCCAATCAGCCAGTGGAGGAGGTGAGGCACTTGTTAGTACAAGGCTACATACTGATAGATGTTCCAATGGCCTGTGAATTATGCCTGCAGTGTTGTCCTGACTGGAGCAAGAAAACACCTCCACAGAAACACAAGTGCAGTCATGACTCCTTATCGCAACACCGATGTTTGTAAATCTCAGATACCCAACCCTGCCCAGCTCCCACACCCCTCTACCAGTACCCATGTCTTGCCACACCCTACTCCCACCATCCGAATCCCCAAAGCTTTAACCCGAATACTTTACCGCAGAGTTTGCTCGACATAATAGTCATCACTTCCCATCTTACGTTTGGGGGCAGCAACACGAGAGGGAAGGCAAAGGTCTAGAAGTTTACTCAGGTGCAGTGTCAATGTCTGCAGCAAAAGTGCTTGGTAAGATTACAGAACCTAAGGCACACTCCACAAAGTCTTTTCTGTTCTAGGTCCTCCAGACATTTGATGTGCTTATCGGCAGAGGTGGTCAGAGATGCACAGTAGGACCAGTGGCATCCACTGCAAGTCTGGTCACTATTTCCCTGATTTTCATGGTCCATGGACAGTGAGGGACACTCATGCAGAAGGATGCCCACACTGCCTAATCTGCTGGTAGTTCCTACTGCTGTCATGTATTTTGCACGTTTTTACATGCTCTTTGTTTTACTCTTTCCAGCTTCCCTGATCAATCTATCAACCAGATGGCTTCATCAACAGCTTATCACCATAGCAACCCTGTCCTCACCCTATCAGAAATTTCCCATTGTTTTATCCATCCCCCCTCATCCTCTCTGCAACAAAACTAACCTATTTTCTGTCTTTCTTGGTTCTGAGAAAGGCCTTTGACCTGAAATGTTAACCTTGTTTTTCTTCCCACAGATGTTGCCTGACCTGCTGAGTATTCCCAGCATTTTCTCTTTTTATTCTCTCTTCTCCCCTCTCCCATCAGGCAGAAGATACAAAAGACTGAAAGCACGTAGCACCAGGTTCAAGGACAGCTTCTATCCTGCTGTTATAAGACTATAATGGTTATAATGGTTCCCTAGTACGATAAAATGGACTCTTGACCTCACAGTCTACCTCGTTATGATCTTGAACCTTATTGTCCACCTGCACTGCACTTTCTCTGTAGCTGTGACACTCTACTCTGCATTCTGTATTGTTTTACCTTGTACTACCTCAATGCACTGTGTACATAATGAATTGATATGTATGAACGGTATGCAAGACAAGTTTTTCACTGTACCTCAGTACAAGTGACAATAATAAACCAATTCTAATTCCAATATTTCACATTTCCAGCATCTACAGTTCTTTCTATTTTCATGAATTTGAGCAGCTCTATTAAATCCACTCTCCCCCGCACCCCTTAACCTCCTCTGCTCTGAGAGCAACCTCAGTTTTCTCTGGCCTTTGCACATAACTGACCTTAAAACCCTGATGCCACTCTATAAATCTCTCCTACACCCTTACTAAGGCCCCAACCTTTTTCCTGAAGCATGGCCCAGAATACTCCAGTTGGGGCCAAACTAATGTTTAGAACAACACTCTAGTTTTTATGTTCTGTGGTCTCATTTTAAAGATCCCAAATTCCCGAATGCATTTTTTTTAAACCAGCCTTCTCAACAAAGACCTGAACTTCTGTTGCTCGACCCACTGATCCTAGTTACTGGCAGGTTGCCAATGCCGTCTTCTGATGGGAGCCAGGAGAGAAAGGCAGAAAGCAGGAGAGCGAAGAAATGAACCCTAACCTTCTCTTATCTGAATCGCAAAAGCAGGAGCTGGAGCTGCAACTTGTTTTTTTTCTCTCTACCACTTGGAAGGACCAAATTCAGAAGAAGCATTAAAACAGGACACAACTATATCAACCTATTGCAGGACCTTTGTTTAAATAGATGGAAGAATGCCCACATTATTGGGCACTGCAACCTAGTTTTAATTTCCCTAATTATTCCAATGTTAGTAAGTTTCTTATTTTTTATGTGGAAGTTATATAAATGTTATTGCAGCAATGAATTGCCTGACATTCTCGCTTTCAACTGAGCCCTAGCACGCAGAGAACACTGGTGATTCGAGCTGTTATGAAACTGACCTGTAATTGACACGCACAGTCCGAGGACTGCGTGTCCCTTGCAACTGCATACTGTACTTGGCATATGTTTCAACACATTTCAGCCAAGCTGCGAGGTGAAGCGCCTCTTGGGACGCGATATATGTCGGGGTGGGGAGGGAGGATGATGAAGAGGAAGAAATAATTCTGCTTCAACTGCACCTCCTGCCAGCCAGTGACGGAATAGCACGGCTGAGACTTTGGCCGACCCCGTTTTCCCCCCCCCGCCCC
>JAUZTB010000118.1:11934284-11945757 GCA_034780895.1 Rhynchobatus australiae | reverse complement strand
TTGTATCATCAGCAAACTTACTAACCCACCCTTCCACATCCTCATCCAAGTCATTTATGAAAATCACAAAGAGCAGGGGTCCCAGAACAGATCGCTACGGAACACCACTGGCCTCTGACATGTGCGCCATTGTTATAATAAATTAAGAAATAAAACGTGGGAAGCTCAAATCCTGCTCCACTCTTCCATTCCCACCAACCACCCCAGTTCTTACAGCACTTTCCCTTCAAACTACAGACAATTCAATACCTGTCCTTCCCACCATCCAGGATCCCAAAAGTCTTCCTGGGTGAAGCAACAAGTCACTAGCATTTTCTTCCAATCTAACAGACTACTTTCAGTGATGTCCTCCACACTGGAGAAACCAAACACAGATTGGATGACCACTTTATGGAATACTTGTGTTCTATCCAATGGGGCAACCTGACCTTCCTGTTGCCTATCACTTTAATTCTCCATTCCACTCCATGGCCTCCTGTACTGTTACAATGAGGCCCAACACAACCTTGAGGAAGAGCACTTCATCTTCCATCTGGACACAATGCAGCCTTCTGGACTCAATTTTGAATTCTCCAACTTCAGATAACTTGATTTCTCAGTCTGTATTAGTCATCCATCTGTGATATTGGCTCAGCTCGTATGTTTTTTCCTTATTTCTTTTTTTCCTCTCTGGAATGGAGAATATCCCTGGCCTGTCCTGCCAGACGCATCTTCCTGTTCTGCATTTTGCAATTCCTACATTCTTTTGTCTACGTTCTCACTGCTGCCATTCACACACTGACCAGATAACTTTGTTTACAACTTATCTCCACGGTCACCCCAGTTTAATAAAATACATCCCCTACACCACCACCTCTGCAGCTTAACAAGGGTCTTCTCTGTTCTTTCCAGTTCTGATGCAGGGTCTTCAACCTGAAACATTAACTCTGTGTCTCTTCCCACAGATACTGCCTGACCAGCTGAGTATTTCCAGTGTTTTCTGTTTTTTTTAAATTTTAAATGCTGGAAACTCCTCAGCAGTCAGACAGCATCTGTGGAAAAGTTAATCTTGGGTCAATAAACTTTCATCAGAAGTAATTTCTAATTGGAGTTATCTTGACAACGTCAGCCTCCACCCAATCACAGACATTGACCTGAACACCCTACTCACCCCACCCCACAACTTCAGGCACATTTGATTTCTGACTTTTCCATTTCAGGTGAAGAGAGTCATTGACCAGAAACATTAACTGTTTCTCTCCCCATTGATGCTGACTGACCTGGTGAGTGCTCCCCTGTATCAGCTGTGAGGAGCTCGTGAACTTCCTAATTACAAAATTGAAACTATCCATTTAGCCACTTCTGTTTCCATTTCTCCACCACATGAACTTCTTCCCAAATCATGTTCCCAAAAAATGATGAATTTTATAGTTTAGTACTTGAGTAGTAGGAAGTCATTTCTTGATTAAGCTCCAACAGAAAAAGTCATTTCCCGAATGCACAAAGTCAAAACATTGGTCTAGTTTATTGAAAAGCACGAAAGGACAAATGATAAACTTCCAGTTGATGGAAATTATGATCTCCCCTGCCACTTAGCTTCTAAGAATTTTGAATATTGTATTAATTCAAATATTTACAAACAACTTAACCTTGAAATGTCAGATGCCAACACATTTGTCTTATTGGGTTGAAATTTGTTGGTTGGTATCGGCCGTTCCAATTGGAAACCCTGGCATTCAACCCTTTAATTTTAAAGTGACAGGATTCTGTGTACAGGATGTGGACCATGGAAGTTCAAGACTTACTGAGTAATAGATGTCACAGCGCTCCTTGGCCAATAGCAGAGTCTAGTCTTGCTGGGAAATGCCATCGAGACACTGGTCCAGATCAGATCTGGCAAAGGATCTGAGGCTCCACCGGTTTCAGTAGAGATTCCAGGCCAACATTTGAAGGCAAAGAGGAAGGGAAGCTTTGTTTAAAATTGCAGTAGTTTAATCTAATGTTTCTAATTATATCAATATTTTTAGAGCATTATTTTAAATAATTTACCTTAATTGATAGTTTTAAATGTCAGGTTATAAATTGTTGAACTACAGCTTTAACAAAAAGTGAAGCTCCATCCCCCTTCAAGCCTGTCAGGGGTATTCCAGGAGTGGGGCCTCTGCACCACATTCCTGAGGCCTTGTCACCAGCCATCTGGGCCAGGGAGGTAGGCCCTCCATACCTTGGCACCTAATTCAAGCATGGGAAGAGCCAGCAACATCAGCCCTCACATCCAGCCTAGGTAATTCCATGTATCTGGGGATTATAGTGGTCATGTCTGGGACAATCTAGTTTGTTCAATCAGACATTTGCTGTGCCTCTCTCCAAATATTAAAGCTCATGATGCCAATTTGCTATATGCAATTTTTTTTCAAATGGCAAAGCATATACAAGTCATGAGAATTAGCAGCTTCAGCTTCCTGGGTGTTAACATCTCGGACGACCTGGGCCCAACACATAGATGTAATCTATGAAGGTGCACCAGCACCTCTTTCTTCAAAGCTTCAGAAGATTTGGCATATCACCAAATACCTTAAACTTCTACAGATGCACTGTTGAAAGTTTCCTGACTGGTTGCATCTTGGCCTGACTGGTAGGGCAATTCCAACACACAGGAATGCAAGAAGCTGCAGAGGGTGGTGGACACAACCCTCCCCACCACTGAAATCTCCACATGAGGCACTGCCTCAGGAAGGTGGCATCTATCATCAAGGATCCCCACCATTCGGACCATGTCCGTTTCTCATCATTACTGTCAGGCCTTTAGTTCCATGCCACCGGGTTCAGGAACAGCTACTTTCCAACAACTATCAGGTTCCTGAACTGAGATGCACAACATTAACCCTCTACCTTGGCAGTAGAACACCCAGGACCACCTCTTGTACTACCGTGGACTTGTGTCTGGTTGTGTTTTGTGCACTAATGTCTTGTATTGCACTAATATCAGTCTTTTATCCCCCACTGTCTTGTATAATTTATGTATTGTTTAAATCTACATGCCTGTGATGCTGTCGCAAACAAGTTTTTTTTTATTGTCCCTGCACCTCACTGTACTTGTGCACGTGACAATAAACTCGACTTGACTTCAGTATGTTAATGTAAGGAAGTTAGGAATAAGGAGGAAAATCAGTATGAGTACAGAGAGTAACAGGCTATAGTAATGTTTTCAGAGAAAGCCGTTGAATTAGTTAACAAGAATGGCTCCAGGAATCAATTGGAAACAAACTGGTTTCCTGGAGAGAAAATAAGTTGAGGAATTTGGCACGTGGTTGAGTGGAAGAGACTGTCAAAATGATCCATGTGGTTGATCTCAATGGTTTGTTTCTCATTGCCAGAAATTATATTCTTGTGATGTGAAGGAACTGTCAATATCCAACATCATTTCATTTAAGACTCATCCATGCCTTGGGCCAACACCGAAAGAGACGTCTGAATGAGGAACTTTGGATGGCCGCACAAACAATGAATGTGTGCTTAACAGAATAGATTGGGTTTTTTCTTATTTAATTAGGAGGCTTGTGCATCGCTAGGAAGAGCAGCATTTATTGCCCATCTATAATTCCTCCCTGAACTTGTTGGAAATGACAGCTGATTCAACCACAAGGCTGTAGGCCTGGAAACACACAAAGACCAGGCAGGCTGAGGTCAGCAAGTACACCTTCCCTCATGGATGCTAATGAAGCAGACAAACTGATGGTTTCATTCTCACCAGGCCTATTGCTAGGCTTTTATTTAGTTAACTGAATTTAAATCCCCAAATGCCTTGGTGAGATTCGACGATGTCAATAGACCAGGCCTCTGGATTTCTATTTCAATAACATCTTAGTCCTGGAGCAAAACAGCCCACAAGCAGGGTCACCAGGACAGGAGGGCAGAATTGTGACTGGCAACTTTGGAACCCATGTTTGGAAAATGTACCTTTACGTGGAGCTAATCTCTAGCAGAGTGGTTTGGTAAAGAGCTGGCGGAAACTCCAGCAGTAGACCCATTTAAGGAACAGCCACATGTGTCATGAAAGATTCCAGAATTATTATTTAGACAGAAATTGACCAAATAAGTTCAAGACAGTCTCCATCTGGATATGAAACAGAATTCATATACCACATGAAATAACTACACTGAAAACATCCAGTGTTCATGACTAAATTCATATCATGTGAAGGTCAGCATCAATCATCACTTTCCCCCTTCATGAGAAAATCACTGGTTTCACATTTCTCTTTATAGTGAGCCAGCACTGATAGCCTGAGCCAAGTATTCTGTTCCAGTTCATTGTGTCTGAAAGATCAAAAATGGGCTGGCTGAATTCTTAGAATCAGTTCACTGCACAAATGAGTACTTTCAGCTGTCCTGCTCTAACTGACTGCAGGGTTTAACAAGTTAAGTCTATTTATAATCAGCTAATGGATGCCATAGTCAGTGAAGTGAGCTCTTGTCAGACTACTGTGGCAGACTGGATGTCTCCTAGAGGGGGGTTAGAGCCAAGGTTTTTCAACATATAATCAAAACAAAAAGGATATTATTCATAATTACTTCTCAGAGGTTACTTTGAATGTAATATCATCTGAAGCCATCTCTCACTGTTCAAGAATGGATGTGTCCTACAAAGTGTACAGAATTACAACTGCACCTAATCAACAGTTACCAGAGTACATTTGCTCACTCTATTGTCCACTTTATTTTACCTCCCGAGTTTAGGAACTGCAATGAATGGAGTTGTTTGCACAGTTAATTGTCAAAACATTTTTGCGCTTTCTTAAAGTGTTTCTGATCGTCAGTAAGAATAGTGAGTCGGGTTCTGGGGAACGCAGCAAGGGCAGGATTGCTGTGCATGCACTGTGCAATTCCCTGGAAAGCTGCCCTTGTGTGAAGTGGAATAAAGGGGGATTGTTATCGTCTCAGTCAAGGGACATCCTCAGTTCAAGGGAAATGTCATAAATGCTTTGGAAGAGGAGAGGTACTCAAAGAATTCATTCTTGCTAAATCAGCTGCTTAAAAACTCACCAAAGATGAGGCAGCATCCCAGCTTTCCTCCCTCTTCCATCCCTAAACACCATTCCTAATTTCAAGGGTTTTCTCCTTTCCTTCATGTCTCCTATTCTCATTACATCCATTTCTCTTTTCCGGTCAATGCCACTTATTTCACCTTTCATGCCATGCATTTCCTACCTCCCTTTCTTTTCTCCTTATCATCGGCAACCAATTCATCCATTCAGATTGGCCGTTTTGTCAAAGGGCCTTTAACATAGGACCATTGCTTTTCTTAATATACAGGTTGTCTTTGGGTAACGAATGGCTTCTGTTTTTATAGACATCCATAAGTCGATTTTGAACATAAGTCAGAAAATACAGAAAAATCACTCAGTGGTAACCATACTCCACAGTATTGCAACGAATGGCATCAATAATCACATAAGGCTGAGAAGAAAGAATAATGACTAAAAGTGAAGAGAGGGAGGAAACTAGCTCTGTTGTTCATAGGAACAAACATACGTACATAATGTCCAACTTTTGAATTTAATAATACTACCGGAGCTCGTTTGTAATGTAGGGGTGTTTGTAACCCAAGGGACTGCCTGTACATTAATGATTTGGATATGGGTGTACAGAGTGCAATTTCCAAGTTTGCAGATGATAAAAAACCTGGAGGGTTAGCGAACTGTGAGGATGGTAGTAACCGATTTCAAAGAGATGTAGACTGACTGGTGAAATTGGCAGATAGATGGCAGTCGAAATTTAATGTTGAGAAATGTGATGTGTTACATCTTAGTGGGAAAATAAACTGGAGGGCACAATCTAAGAGGTCGGACAGAGATCTGGGGGTACGTATATTGAAAGTGGCAGGGTCGGTTGAGAAAGTGGTGAGAAAACTATCTAGTATAGAGTACAAGAGCAAGGAAGCCATGGAACACCATCTCAGAGTTGGATTCATATTCAGATCTGAACACTGCAGTGTCGGAAAATTGTGAAAATTCTGGAAGATGCACAGAAGAGATTTATTGAAATAACTGTAGGAGTGAGGAACCTTAACTATGTGGATAGACTAAAGAAGCTGGGCTTGTCTCCTTGGAAAAGACAAGGTTGCAAGGTGATCTAATATATGTATTTAAAATCATGAAGGATATATACGGAGATTGCCTGTTCCCATTGGTGGATGGGTCAAGAATTAGGGGATTCAGAATGAAGCTAATTGACAAAAGAACTAAAATGAAGGAAATGTTTCAGAAAACAGAGTAGGCCATTCAGCCTTTGAATCTGCTCCATTATTCAATATGGTCATGGCTGATCATCCAAATTCAGTGACATGTTCCTTCTTTTTCCCCCATTCCCTTGACTATTGAACGGTTCCCTTATACAATAAGATGGACTATGACTTCATGATTTACCTTGTTGTGACCTTGCACCTTATTGCACTGCACTTTTTCTGTAGCTGGGACTCTTTACTCTGTACTATTACTGTTTTTACCCGTACTACATCAATGCACTCTGTACTAACTCAATGTAACTGCACTGTGTCATGAATTGACCTGTACGATTGGTGTGCAAGACAGGTTTTTCACTGTACCTAGGTACAATTGACAACAATAAACCAATAATTGTAATGTATCTAACTCCTTTGTAAATATAATCTACAGGGATTCATCGGAGTCTGCAATGGACTGCTAGAGATAATAGTGGAGGCAAATTTAATTGCAGCATTCTAAAAGGGAGCTGGATAAGCATTAGAGAGGAAAGAATTTGCAGGGCTACGGAGTAAGGGCACAGGAGTGGGATTGGCTGAACATGGGTTCACTGAACAAAATGTTCTCCTTCTGCATTTTGATCATGTTGCGATCTGAAACGTTAACTCAACTCCTCTTATGATTAGTGGCATTTTTTTGTGAAGACCATCTCTCACATTCTGAGTCTGATCAGCTGAATGAGGATGATACAGTCTGGCCTTCAGAAATTTGTCGAAGGAAGGCTGCTCGAGATGTACATGACTGAAATATACGGCAGAGAACGGCCAGAACATTGTGTGTACTCAAAACCTTATACAGACCCACTGAAGCAGTGTAAAAGGCGAAAGGCAAGCTTTCATCTCTATGAAAGGAAATAATGGAATGGGGAGAGGATTGGAGCTAAGTGAATAAGCTCTTTCAGAGATCTCGCATGAGCACACCGAGTTGAATGGTTTCCTTCTGCACTGTAAAATTTTAAGAATCTAAGCTTTGATAACACGTGCTCCTCCATGGCTGTACTCTTCCAGGAAAGACTTGGTTGTTGGCACTGGCATTTGCATCTAATGTCACACATAAATCTTAGAAGTTGGGTTCCAACACAAGGTACTTGTATGCTATATTTCCATGGATTCACAAAGGGCACACTGTCTGCCTGTCTTCATTCTCACAACTATATATATTAATTTTGCTTCTGGCTTCTGCCCTTCATGATGACCTTTGCCCTTGTTGCCATTCTCCACTGAATGTCTATTTTCCGCTGGCACCATTCTTATTCTACTGCTGCTTTTTGACCGAGACTTGTCAATCTGTATTGAGTCACGTAGAGTCACAGAGCACGGAAACAGGCTCTTCGGCCCATCTCGTCATGCCAACCTGTTTACCTGTCTATGCCAATCCCATTTGCCTGCATCCTTCTATTCCTTGCCTGTTTGTGTCTGTCCAAATGCTCTTAAATGCAGTGATTGTATCTGATTCCACCACCTCCTCTGGCAGCAAGTTCCAGGCATCAACCACTGTGTAAAACGACTTACCCCTCAGATCCCCTTTAAAGCTTCTGCCTCTCACCTTAAATCCAAGCCCTCTTGTTTTTGATACCCCTGCCATGGGAAAAAGATTTTGACTATCTACCCTACCTGTGCCTCTCCTAATCTTAAACACTTCTATCAGGTCACTTCTCAGTGTCCTTCAGTCCAGAGAAATCCAGCCCAGCCTATCCAATCTCTCCCCACAATTAGAGTCCTCCAATCCAGGCATCATGCTGGTGAATCTCTTCTGCACTCTCTCCTGCACAATTTCATCCTTTCTACGGTGTGGTGATCAGAAAGCGTGGTCCTTTCTATAGTGTGGTGACCCTGTGGCATACCACTAGTCATAGACTTCTAATCAGAAATACATCTTTCCACCACTACTGTCTCCCATCACCCAGCTGATTTTGGATCCAATTAGTCAGCTCTCCTTGGATCTCATGAGCCTTAACTTTCTGGAACAGCCTAACATTGGAAACCCACAGCAAACCAGGCAGCTTCTGTGGTCTGTGGACAGAAACAGAATTGATCATCAGAAATGGAAAATGTTTGGGTTCCAAGAGTTAAGATACTGAGGTAAGGCAAAGGGAGGGAAAGTTTAACCTGTGCTTTGCAAGAATACCGGAGATTAAACAACAAGAGACAAGGGTACAATATAAAAGATGGTGGGAATGGGAGCAAGAAAATAAAGAATGAATATAGAGCTTTTGACAGAAAATTGAATCCAATTACATTAATTTGGGATTATTAATGGACTTCTTGCACACACAGATATTCATGAACCAAATTTTCTTCCTTTAGAAAATAGGTAGGAGACAGAAGATGGAACTTTCTGCTTACCCACCCCTACCTGTCTAAATCACTGATCCACTTAATTTGAAGTTCCTCATTGAATGCTGATACTTTTTGAAATGCAGAACCCACAGAAATGAAATAAAATGACAGCAATCACGAAACGCAAAGGCTTTTGAAGTGGAAAGTATTTATGATTAAGAGAAGCCCAGATGTTCAGAGTGATTTGGAACACTTCTGTTTTGACATACGCTGCACTCTCCTGGGATGCCATGTGTTAAATGATTCGTAGTGCAAACTAACTTGGTGACAGAAGCTTAGAATCAATTTACTCAGATAACATGACAGTTGCATAACACACATGTTAAACAAAGGAGGCACAAAATCCAAGCACGTACAACATTACAGGACCAAATCAGATCAAATGGGTGGCGGCAGTGTATCTATGCATCTTCTGTGACATTTCCCAAATGCCCTGTATCTTCTATCACGATCTACATTTGAACTGGTTCTCCAGCATTCAGACACGGTACTGTGTTGCCATAGTTATATCTTCTAAAGCTTTAGTTCTGCATCATACATCCCTTTTTTAAATTTATCTGTTCCTTGTTTTTGGATTTAGGACTATTCAACAGAATATACAAAACTTTGAAATACCTGCATGGATAAACATTTATATTAATTCCTCCTGCTTTTTGCATTTTTTAAAGCGAATTTCTTGAGAATGACTGGACAAATCCTTCTGTTGCCTCTTATCGTCTCTGCTTCATAAACCCTTAAATTTTATAGGTAGCATGTTCTACATTAGGTTCAACTCAACAGTTCCCTGCCATTTGCTTTCTGGTGGATTTATTTACACTTTCTAGCACCCATGCATAATGACTCATGGTTGAGGCGGGAACATTAGCAACATTTAAAAGCCATCTAGAAAGGTACATGGATAGGAAAGGTTTAGAAAGCTATGGGCCAAACATGGGCAGATGGGACTAGCTTGCCGAGCAACGCAGTCAGCATGGACGAGTTGGTCCAAAGGGCCTGTTTCCATGCTGTAGGACTATGGCTTCATGGCTGGGGAAGAAATTTACAAACTATTGGTCTAATCTCGTGACTAACAAATCTGCATCTTTCCCAGACTGAATTGGTTAACTGCACTTCAAAAGCACCCTTCCCTTTTCCTCCATGTTTTGACTTCAGGAAGGGGGGTGGTGAACACGCTCCTGTTTACATCAACCATGCTGAGGTCAAAAGGGTTGACAGCTTCAAGTTCCGAGGAGTGAAGATCACCAATAGCCTGTCCTGGTCCAACCATGTAGACACCACAGCCAGGATAGCTCACCAGCACCTCTACTTCCTCAGGAGGCTAAAGAAATTTGGCATGTCCCCATCGACCCTCACCAATTTTTTATCGATGCACCATAGAAAGCATCTTACCCGGATGCATCACAGTTTGGTATGGCAACTGCTCTGCCCAAGACCGCAAGAAACTGAAGAATCTTGTGGACACAGCTCAGCACATCATGGAAAAAAACCTCCCCTCCATGGACTCTGTCTACACTTCTCACTACCTTGGTAAAGCAGCCAACATAACCAAAAACCCCACCCACCCTTGACATTCTCTCACAGATGCTACCTGACCTGCCAAGTACTCCCAGTTTTTTTCCCTTCTTATTCTCTCTTCTGCCCCCTCTCATCAGGTAGAAATATAAAAGCCTGAAAGCACGTACCACCAGGCACAAGGACAGCTTCTATCCCACTGTTATAAGACTATTGAACGGTTCCCTAGTACAATAAGGTGGCCTCTTGACCTCACAATCTACTTAGTTATGGCTCTGCACCTTATTGTCTGCCTACACTGTACTTTCTCTGTAACACTTTATTCTGCATTCTTTTATTATTTTCCCTTGTACTAACTCAATGCACTGTTGTAAGAAATGATCTGTATGGATGGCATGCAAAGCAAAGTGATTCCACTGTACCTCAGTACATGTGACAATAATAAACCAATTTATGAAAATTAACACACACTTTGTGGCTTAAATTCACATTCTACAATTGGTTTTATCTCACCATTTCACAAGCAATGAATTTCACAGTATCATAGAATGGTCTTGGCACACAATGAAGCCATCAACCTATTATGTTTGCACCGCTCTTTATCACAGCAACGCACTAGTTCCATCTTTGGCCCCTTCTCAGTAGCCTTGTAAAATTTTGCTCACCATATATCCACTTGCCTCTGGAAGGGCACAATGGAACTTGCATCCACCACATCTGCAGGCAATGCATTCCAGATTCCAAGAACATGCTGCTTAAAAGCCTGTTGATCCTCATCCCAGGAACCATTCATATAAATCTTTTCTGGTCTTCTCTAATGCATTCATGTCTTTCCTATAATTTAACCAGAATGGAACACAATAGTCCAGCTGGGGCTTTCAAGTATTTTATAAAGAGATTTAGGATGGCTTCCCTGCCTTTATAATCTATGCCTCTATTAATAAAGTCCAGAATTGTGTGCCATTTTAACTGCTCTCTCAACCTTCCCTGCCACTTTCAATGAGATGCGCCCTTAGCCTATGTTCTTCTGCTCCTACGCGCCTTTTAGGGCAGTTTCCTTTATTCTACATTGCCTCTTATTCTTTCCATCAAAATGCAATGCTGTATTAAACTTCATCTGCCATGCATCTGCCCATTCAACCAACCATTTTCTATCCTGCTGCAATCTATCACTATTTTCTTCACAGTTCATAAGCTTTGTGTCATCCATGCATTTAGAAAGTTCTATCTTTATTCATTCCACCATTCTATACAACATGGTTACAGATATTGATTAAAATATACCTTCAACTTAAAATTAACCCAATTACTGATCTTATATCATTATCAATAGGTAACTTAAGATAGTAGTATTCTAAA
>JAUZTB010000118.1:11866704-11876861 GCA_034780895.1 Rhynchobatus australiae | reverse complement strand
AGATGTCAACGCTAAAAGCCCCAATGATTTAGTGCACCAAGAAAGGGAGAAATCCAATTTCCAGGCTATTATCTTTATTGCCTAGGTCTTTACTTCCATAGATACCAATCCAATCCACAGTAACAGCTGGCATTACTGTTCCGTTCCACAACAATGTGATGTTCACGTACCAACAAGAAACCACACATTTGGGGATAGGCATAATAAATCCTTGATCTTCAACTGCTCTCTTTGAGCTGTCAATTCAAATCATAGGATATTAATAAAAACATCTGAACCTGAAGCCTTTCACAAATTCATCAAACATTTGTAGAATTGTTCTACCTATTTTTATTGGCACTTAACCCCTGATTATATCAGAATATAAATATTTGGTCAAACCAGAATGGGGAAGAATAATGAATATTAGTTCTTTTTCCTGAAGATGCTGATTTAAACTTGGGTTCAGTGGCCTGGGTGTGAACACCTTCCAGTACTTCATACAAACGATCCTTAGTTATGTCTTAGCTTGTGTTATGGGTCAGAAAAGCTGCTACACTTGGTATTACATCACACCCAAAACTGATCCAGTCTCTGTTTGATGTCCACATGTAAAAAAAATGATTTTCAGACAGAACACTGGATAAAAAAATGTTAATGTCCTATTTAGTCTTCACCTCTGATTTCTAGAGAGGCACATACTCTGTGTTAAAAGTATTGAAGCTTTTGCCTTGGGTGCAATTCGTTCCATAATGCAACAATCTGTACTAAATGCAATAAGTACAGGTGATTATTTTGCTGAAAGTTAAAATATAACGATAACTTTTATAAATATCACATACAAAAGAAAGCCAACAAACCAATGGAAAAGCATCTTTGTTGGTATAATTTTCAGTAATACTCATCACCTGCATGTCCTCTCGTATTGTTGTGAACAGGTGTGTTGTTGTCTTGCAGATCACTGAATGAAATTACACGTTAAATTAAATGTGATTACTAACAATTGAGAACAGCTTTTATAAGCATGAATTGCTAAATTATTATGTGCATGTCATTAAGTTTTTGGAAAGTTAGTCGAAGAACTATATGCTACCACTATCGTAGAATCATATAATTCTCAGAACACTGAAAGGGGCCATTCAACCCATCAAGTCTATGATGGCTGCTCATAGAGCAACCCCATCTGTAACCCAGAGTTAACCTGGTGATATCAGTTGACCACTCTGAGGGAAAGACTCTCGCTGTCGTTTAGGCTGAGCATAGAAATTATATTACAATGTGCCTCATAAACCTTACCACAGTTAAAGAACTCCAACACAGCTTGGCTTAGTGATAGCACTCGATTCTGGATCAGAACCCCAAATCAGAAAATGAATATATTTTCGATGTAGATACTTCACAGTGGCACCACCTTGTTAGTTGCGTTGTTCAAAGGAGACATTAAACTGAGTTTGTTCAGATTCCATTACACTGTCCAAAGAAAAGCAGGGAACTACTCTTGGTAATATTTATCCTCCAATTAACACCATCAAAGTAGATTATTTGGTTATAATCTCATTATTATTTGTACAACATTTTTGTATTCAAATGACCGTTATAAGCATTAGCTTATATTCCAACAGTGGTTCAAATTTTACAATGAATTCATTTGCTATATACAGAAAGTGCAAGTTGTTTCTTTGCATTAGGAGTATATAGATGTCAACTGAGGACAGATTCTGCTTTACTGTGCTGTTTTCTTTTCCAATGACATCTGGTAACACTCATTCTTAAGCCTTGTATGAGATACTGAAAATATTTGTTGCATAATCTGTAGCTCAGAAAGGAGTCAATAGACTAGAAATTTGCAGATAGATGAAAAATCTTAATCTACAACTACAATCAAATCATGGAACACACACTTTCAAAAGTTTGTACCAGATTTCTATGTGTATGAAGTTCAGAAACTGCGAGATATACCCCGTAATATCATGCAGCATGCAAAAGATGCCTTGACAATAATTTCACAAAATTCATTTGCACAGTTGAGGCCCACAAGTGATGGGAGGCTCATACACTGAAGCAGGCCTTAACTGAAAAGATGAGGTCTGCTTTGCATTTAGTTAAAGGGGCTGAGGCTTCCTGGTCTGTTGCTGTGGAGTCTGAGCCATTGATTTCAGCAGATAGATCCTTTCCAAGTATTTTACTTGGTATTAGTTTCCACCAACAAGACCCCTTCCTTATTGCCAATGACTTTGATCCCCAAATTATATTTCTGAACTATTCCCCACCCACTACCACCTGACGGAAACTAAAGAGGGCTCAGTGATTCTTTTCCACCACCTGATTATGCATCCAACCCTTGATCCTCCTCCTGTTCTTGATGTCTATTTCCGTGATATTCCTAGTTCCCACTCCCTTTGTCCCACCTCCAGAAGAGATTCTCCCTATTGCTCCACACAGTGGCAGAGCACTCAGAGAAAACAGTTCGGTGTGCATTTTTACACATAAAGACAAATCCATCACACATGATGTCTTAAGGCTTGTACATGACAGAATGTTGCTACCTCACAGGCTTCAGACAAAACTGTTCCAGTTCTTCTTCGGTTCTGAAGAAATCCCAGGCCTATGCTTCAGAATGACAGAGAAAACTAATGAGCAGAAGGTGATGTGTAACCTTACTCTGTATAAACAGGCACAGGGCTTGGATTTGCCTTTTCCTGTCACAGGGTCTCCCAAATAACATCCCTAACCCAACTTGATCCTGACCCAGTTTGTTGGTTGAGTTCAGCATATCAGAAATATGGTCTTCCAGCAGGGCCCTCACCTGCAATTGGGAGCTCACCAGAGCCTCCTAAGAAAACACTGTTGATGTGGTTTCAATACGCAAAGAGTCAATTCATATGGGGCGGTGAGGAACAGAAGACATTAAAGTGCAGTCAAGCTGCTGTTTAGCCTGTGACCTAAAACGGAAGTGGATCTAGTCTAATGGATAAAAAGAGGCAACCATTCTAAAATGCCCCTGCCAAAAGAATTCACCAAGTTTTATCCACAACTGCTGTGGAACTACTGCCACTCCTCTATCAGCAGCTTACTATAATTTATATGCAGTGGGGAGCATGGGGACAGCCAATGGCATCCTGGGAAAAAGGTGAAAAGCTGAAAGCAGATAGGTCTAATAAGAATCGTTCCTTGGTATTCCCATCACTCTCCCATGCAACATGTGGAGGACATTCCAGGTCATCGCCGTGAGGCAAAGTATGATAAAAATTTGAAACCTTTCATAATGCTGGTAATGCAAAACACCTTTTGGTCTTCATGGTTAGATTAGCTGTGTGATTGCAAAGTAAACTAAGGGTGCATGTATTGGATAAACAGCCAAGAAATGCATTCGTCACTTGCTGAACCATTCAATTTTGTATTATCATTTCATTTTCTTTGTCCAGACTGACACCTGCAGTGCAGGGATTGATGCCTGTCCTTCCCCGGAACTATTGGTAATGGTTCCTTATACATCTGAGGAGATGGCCTTAAAAATAAAACCATTTGCCTTTCTTTTCAAAATCTCCCTCTCTGCTAGTTCATATATAATAGCTTCTGCTTCATGGTTCCACACTTGACATAGTTCCAATGGGAACTAAAGAGAAGTTGCACGTACCTCTGACCAATCTCATTGAGTTTTCTGAACTTAACACCTCAGCACTGCTACGTCAACCTTTCAATTATTTCCTAAATCCAAATAACAGTTTATGTATTCCCCAACTAAATGAACCCGTGCACTGTTAAGATAGCTACATTAGGCTATATTAGATAGCTGACTGTTTCATTTTGATCTACCATTCTCGATTTTAGTTTTAAAACTTTTCATTAAGTAAGCCTTTGAATGCCTAGCAGTATGGCAAACTTTCATTTGAACTTTAAATACATTTTAATGATTTGGATCATTGAAATATGAAAAAATTGCCATTAAAAATCTCATAATATTAAAAGACATAGTTACATCTCAGGCTACTTTATTAAATGTATCTGTTTGAATTTCAGACTTGGTTGCGCAATGGCAGTATGTTATGCTCTATTGTATCACAGACAATACTGTTAAAGCATGTCAGAATCACAAAGTTAAACATTTTATTTTACCTTGTAATTTCTCTCCTCCCATTCCCACCCTGTAACTTTTCATAGAAAAGTTATGGTTCCATAATCTTTAATGAACTCCTTTTACAGTTAAATATCCCAGATGCTTCATAAAAATACTAATCACCACATTTGACACTGAGCCACATAGAGGGATATTTGGACAGGTGACCAAACGCTTGATCAAAGCAGTAGGTTTAAAGGAGTGTGTTAAAGAAGGATAGAGAGGTAGGGTTGCTGATTTAGGGAAAGAATTCCAGACAGGGCCAATGAAGTTCAAGGCTCATCCAGTGACAATGGTACAATTAAACTGTCAGAACTATGGGGACGAAGAAAGTCGTTGGATGGTTACAGAGTAAGAGGAGATGGGGAGTGGCAAGATCATGGAGATTCTTGAAAATAAGAACGAGCATTTTAAACCTGAGGTATTCCAGGTCAGGAGCCAATATTCTTGGGGCATGTTAGGATATGGGTGCTAAGGATCTGGACAAACTTATGTAATGGATTGTGGAAGATGAGAAGTTCACTAGGATATTTTTTGGTATGTCAAGAGAGAAATTAAGCTGACTAGGTCTATACCCTCTTGAACTCAGGAGAAAAAGAGGTGATCACATTGAAAGGAACAGAAGTTACACAACACGGTGAATGTGAATTTGATGTTTCTCCAGCTGGAATATCTAGAATGAGGGATCACTCTCTGAAAATGAAGGGTTGGCCTTTTTGGGGCAGAAATGAGAAGACATTTCATCATCCAGAGAACTGTTAATTTCTTTGAATCCTCTGTCCAAAATGACTCTGGAGGTTCAGCTATTGAATATATTGAAGAAAGAGATCAATAGATATTGCATCATTAAGGCAAGTGTGTAACATTTTCTTCTCTGTAAGGAAAACAGTGGAAACGAGTTAGGTCAGGAAAGTGGTGCTGAGGTAAAAGATCACCTAAGTTCTTATTGAATGGTGGACCAAGTACAAGCAGCTGAATAGCCTACTCCGGCTTCTATTTCTCATGTTCTAGCCACAAGAACATTGAATTAATAAGGCCTACCGATGTCAAAGGCATGGACGAAGGTTTCAGCAGAAAATGTTGTGAAAAGGGTCGAGAGTCAGACAATGTTGTAGAGCCCAGACCTTCCCAGTAGAGGGAGATTGTTGGATGGGCATCAGAAGCAGGAATTATGGTCAACATTTCCCTCCCATTCCAGAGATCAAGATAAAATATAGTGTTCTGTACTTCCATCCAAAAAAAGACCAGCTAACCAAAAGTCAGGAGCGAGGGTTGGAATCTCATTTGTATGTATAAGCACAGGTTACTCATCAGATATCAGACCTTTATCATAAAAAATAGACACCTCAAATGTCAGTTGACTTAAAATTAAATCACTTAAAAAAATGAGAATAAGTGAGTTTCAGAAATTTGGAATGGGTGCCTTGTATATTACAGAGAAAAGAATGTTCCATGCTTGCCTTAATGATGCAAATTGAGGTTGAAGGATTTCAGATAATAGCATCACAAGCAAATTATGACATCTTTCTGCCTTAATCAACTCAACTCTTTAATGGGAAATTACAAACATCAGTTTGCCTCTTCCAGTAATTCAGTGCAAAAAATGTTCCTGCGATATAAACATATTGTCAATTGTTGTGGGCAGAAAATGCATTCAGTTTGAAAGCGATGAGAAATGATTTGCCCCTCAGCAGAAAACAAACTTTTAATCAGCACTCATTACAGCAGTACAGGTAATATTGTCTTTTTGAGCCCTGAACAGCTGTGGGTGGAAATCACTGTTCAATTCAGCTCCCTTGCTTGTCTGTATCTTTCAGCATTTTTTGTAAGACGCACACACAGCACCTGCTGAACAAATAGCAATTTACAAATGAATGCTTGTACACAATTACATGAAGAGCTTAGCCACCATTGTTGCTGAGCCATTCTTTTTATCAATGGCAAATGACAAATAGGTTTTAGATGCACCTGCAGCTACTTGATAGTATATCCAGAGCTGGCCTCTTGCCAATGCTTGATACCTCAAGAGCCCACAAATGATACTAGATTGATTCACAATACAACATAATAGGCCATCAGCTCAATTATTAAAGTGACAAGGTTTTGGATGTTTCAGATTTATTTTCCCAGGGCTGGTTAGATTGAATATATAATATTTTAAATGCACATGAATGTGAGTATTAATACAGGAAAATAGTTTGCATTCAACCCATATGGCATATTGGCAAGAAAAATAGTGAAAACAGTAAAATAACTTCTGCAGAGACCAGATTGCTATCATTTGGTAATGAAGTGTGCTAAAAGGAAATGGTGCATGTCTTAGAATTTAACACCCTTCATGAATGTAGTGCATCACAGATTTTGGAAATGCTCTACAGAGATTAAGATTCATACAATGATGGCTCTCCATTTAGTCCTTCATTGACTCAAGCTAGTTATATGTAACAGCATCTATTTTGTTTTTGAGGGAAAGAATGAGTTAAATTTCTTTGTTTAAAATAAAGCTGAAAATTCCTAATGAGAGAAAAGGAAAATCGCAAATAGAGCACAAACGCAAACTATTTGTTTTTAAATCTCATCTCTTTACTGGATGTAATGAATTTAAATTCCACCAACTTTACAAATCTGTAAATAATTTGGCTCTGTGTAGTGGTATTGTATGAAAATTACTTGTTTGAATTTTCGTCCCTTTTAAATTACTTTCCCCTGGAAACACTTGCATTTATATAGCACTTTCATATTCCTTTCAGGACATCGCAGTGCTTTGTGGCCAATCTGGCACTCTTGAAGTGTAGTCACTGCTGTAATAAAGGAAATGACAGCAACTCCGATCATGCAGCATTCATTCAGTACTGCACTGGCATTTAACTTAAAATCTGTGCTTAGGTCTCTGTGCTTGAATCCACAGCGTTCTGACGCAGAGGCAAGTGTGCATTCAAATAAGCTCCAGCATTCTATTCATTCTACATATTTTGTTTACAAACATTTTCTTATTCTTTCAACTTCCTTTTCTCTTTTTGGTTTACCACAGACACCACAGATTTTTATTTAAATCTGATACTGCAGTATGAAGCTACTGAATATCCATGTGATCTCCACCAGTTACCACAGGAATGCCTCTTGACTATGAGCTTACAAGTGAGCTTCTCCATGTGAAACATCTCACTGAAAAATGGGAATCTCTCACCCACATTGCCAATAAATTCTTTCAGCAACAGCATCAGCCAACTCTGATGGGTGGGCCACATCGTCTGTATGACCAGTTTCCCAATACAGGAACTCCATGTTTCTTCAAGGCAAAAGATTTCTTATTTTGAAGATAGTGCAACTGATTTCTCCCTCTCCCCCCCTCAGGAACATTAATAAATGTGGAATCTTATTTTTGTTTCAAGAGCAATACAGCTCGGATAAAGGCCCTTCAGCCCAGCAAGTCTATGCCGATCATGGTGCCTATCCAACAAATCCCAATTTCCTGCAGTCGCCCCATATCCCTCCAAGCCTGTCCCTCCAGGTACCTATCCAAGTGCTTCTTAAATGATACTATTGCACCTGCCTCAACTACTTCCTTGGCTGCTCGTTCTAGATACTCACCACCCTTTGCGTGAAAAAGTTGTCTGTCAGTTCCCTTTTAAATCTTTCCCTTCTCACCCTAAACCTATGCCCCCTAGTTTTGGATTCCCCTACCCTGGGGAAGACCCAGCCTGGCCAGACTCTCCCCATAACTCAGGCTCTCTTGTCCTGGCAACATCCTCGTAAATCTTTTCTGCACTCTTTCCATTTTAACCACATCTTTCCTATAAAAGGATAACCAGAACTCTACACAGTTCTCCTAGCATGCTAAATGCCTTTTTCACCATCTTCTCTACCTGTGACGCTACTTTCAATAAACTATGCACTTGTACTCCTAGGTCCCTCTGTTCCATTACACTTCCTAGTCCCCTACCATCCATAGTACAAGTCTTATGCTGGTTTGACCTTCCAAAATGCATCACCTCACACTTATCTGTATTGAAATCCATTTGCCACTCCTCGGCACACTTCCCTAACTGATCAAGATCCCCCTGTAATCTACAATAACCTTCTTCACTATCGACAACGCCTCCTAATTTTGAGTCCTCTGCAAACTTACTGATCAAACCTTGAGCATTCACATCTAAATCACTTATATGAATAACGAGGGTCCCAACACCAACCCTGCGGAACACCACCAGTCACTGGCCTCCATTCCAAGAAACAACCTTTAACCACCACCCTTTGCTTCCTGCCTCCGAGACAATATTGAATCCACCTAACTAGCTCTCCCTGGATTCCATGGGACCTAACCTTCTAGAACAGCCTACTATGCAGGACCTTGAAGGCCTTGCTGAAGTCCTAATAGACAACATCTACTCCCCTACCCTCATCTACCTTTTTGGTTACCTCTTCAAAAAGCTGTAACAGCATGAGTTTTCCTGCATAAAACCATGCTGACTCATCCTAATCAGACTCTCTATCCAAATGCTAGTAGAACCTGTCCCTCAGAGTTCCCTCCAGTAACTTCCCCACCACTAACGTCAGGTTGGACTAGCCTGTAGCTCCCTGGCTTATCCTTGCTACCCTTCTTAAACAACAGAACAACATTAGCCAACTTCCAATGTTCAGGAACTCCACCAGTGGCTAACAATGGAGCGAACATCTCCGCAAGGGCCTGCACAATTTCTTCTCTGGCCTCCAACAAAGTCCAAGGATGCACTTGGTCAGGCCCTGGGGATTCACCCACCTTAATGTGCTGTAAGGCTGCAAATACCTCCTCCCTGATAATATGAATTTCCTCCAAAACATCTCCACTAGTTTCCTTTATTTCTTGAGCAACCATGATTTTCTCCTCAGTAAACACCAAGGAGAAATATTCATTAAAAATCCCACTCATCTCCAATGGCATGAGATGCAAGCGGACCTGCTGATCTCTAAGGGGGCCTACTCTCTCCCAAGCCATCATCTTTTACTCTTTATATAGCTTTAGAACCTCTTGGTATCTTTCTTAACCTTACCTGCCAGATCCATCTCATACCCTCTTTGCCCTCCTGATTTTCCTCTTAAGAGTATTCTTACTCTTTTTATAGTCATCAAGAGATTCACTTGTCCTCGACCTCCTAAACCCAATGTATGCTTCCTTCTTTTTCTTGACCAGAGCCTCAATATCCCTCATCAGCCAAGTTTCCCTAAGCTTGTCAGGTTTACTCTTCACTCTAACAGGACTATGCTGCTCCTGGACTCTCCATATCACACTCTTAAAAGCCTTCCATTTGTTATTCACTCCTGTCCCTTCAAACAAGCTCACCCAATCAACCTCTGCTAGATCTTGCCAAATTTGCATTGGACAAAAATGTTGTTATTTTATATATAAGAGTGGCCTTAAAGTCTATGACAAAAGGGCAAACAGACATTTTCTTCAAAAAGCATGGCAAAAAAATTTCTAAATTTGCCTTACTCAGATTATAAAAGAGCAATACTTTAAAAGCAAATTTGAAAATAATGAACCATAGAACTACTATGGCAATGAAGGAGCCTACATGCAACCATTGACTCTCAAACCATTGGGTACTGTTTGGAGTTTTGCCTCCAAGTTATAATGATCTTGCCTACATCTAAATTATGGAGGATTATTTGTTTACCAGGTAAAATAAAAAAAATCTAATATTTTCAAACAATTGAAGAAATGCAAAATATCATTTAATTTTTGTTTCAGAAAAAGGTCAGCAATCTAAAATATGACCTGCTTCATAAACACTGCTTAACCTGCTGAGATAACATACATGTTTTTCCAAGATGATTACCTTGCCCAGCTCAGAACTGCTCTTACCTGCTTGTCCACAAATTCTCTGGCATCTTTCTCAATGTGTCCTTCATAAAGGTTTGTTGTCATATTCATCAGCCCAACTTTTGATAATCCAAAATCCGTCAGTTTGATATGCCCCAATGATGTCACAAGCAAACTACAGAGAAAATACATATATTTCAGTTCTCCAAAAACAGCATCAGATAACAATTTAAAAGTATATTTAGTAGCAACAAGAAAATC
>JAUZTB010000118.1:11228119-11243751 GCA_034780895.1 Rhynchobatus australiae | reverse complement strand
CTACATAATTTCTGTGGAAAAACTTGTAATCCTGCGAAGCACACAGTTACAAAAGACAGTTATGTTTGGAAATAAATAAGAAAGTGCTAAATACATAAATAAATTGCTTTGCTCTCAATTTAATCACCATCTTTCGTACACACACAAGGCACTAGATTCAAGCTCCGAGGCACCTGAAGAATGCAAACCCTTGCAGCAGTCACTTACATTAACTTTGAAAAATATTCTAGAAACTGATCAATATAGATCAGCCTTACAAAATGTCCACCTCCAAAACAAACCCACATTAAAACATAACAGCCCTCTTTTACCATGGAATCAAGGGCAGTGTGCCTTTGCAACTGTGGCTTTATGTGCAGTTCACTCTTGCATCTGCAGGAATACGCAGCCCATCTTTGCTACTGCTCTGATATACATTCCATCTTTGTTATTGCACAAACAAATGCACACTTCTGCAATAACACAAACGTAGCCCAACTTTTCCATTCAAGAAATACATACAACCCACCCTTGCAACTTCACCAATGCACATCCTATGCTTATCGCAGCACAAATAAACTGCCCACCTTAAAACTTTTATTATTGCATAACACAGCCACCTATACAACT
Organism: Rhynchobatus australiae; assembly: GCA_034780895.1. Taxonomy (NCBI): domain Eukaryota; kingdom Metazoa; phylum Chordata; class Chondrichthyes; order Rhinopristiformes; family Rhynchobatidae; genus Rhynchobatus; species Rhynchobatus australiae. The sequence goes on along the minus strand of JAUZTB010000118.1, from coordinate 11,243,142 downwards.
GTGCCAATGAATACAGCCCACACTTACTGCTGCACTAAGACAGTCCACTTTGGTTAATGGACAAAACACAACACAGCCCAAATTTGCTATTGCACAAAATAAACAGGGAGCTCACCTTTAAAGTGTACCACAGGAAAGCACAGTGCACTTTGACTATAAGTACAAAACCAGCTCACCATTACAACCGTGCTAATGAACACAGCCCAACTTTTAAAATAACACGCATTAATACAATTAACATTAGAACTGTGCTGTAACACAGACCACCTTAACTACTGAACAAAAAAAACCAGCCACCTTTACAACTGTGCTATTAAACGCAGCCCACCTTCAGAACTGTGCCAAAAACACACAGCACCCCTCTCCTTTGCCCAGTTCCGCCCCCAATAGGCAACACAAAGCTGGTGCACATTTCTAACCCGGGACAGGGGTTGCCCTCTTGCACCCGTCCAAGTGTGCAGACTGAAGCCAGCTCCATTCCCCTCACCCCGAAATTGAGTTGGGCTACGCCCTGCTGTGCTTATAGGCTGCACTTGATGGCTGTCAACTGCAGCCCGGTGCCGCTCTGCTCTCCCACCTCCTGAGAGTTGCCTCAGCCCGGACTGTGAGCGCTGCGACCGGCGTTCCACCATCCCGAGGGCGCCGCGGTGCCCTGAGCAAACTTACCGCAAGCCCGGACAACGTCTGAAAACCCCAATGCTGTAAATAAAGCGACGACCCAAAAGGAATCCATCAGTCCCATGGTCTAAAACTCCCGTTCGGCAATGATCGATAGTGATGAGGAGAATAACAAGAAAAAAATACAAATGAAAAAGTTTGTAAAGTTTTTTTTTGAGTCGCCTTATCGTGGCCTCGACTATAGGTTCTCCCTCCCTCTCCGTCTGAGTCAAAATGCGCCTATGAGTCATTGGTTTATGCATTTTAAGGGAAACAGGAAACTTCAAACTCAGAATGTGGGTTGGGCTTCCAGCGAGAGAAAAAAGACTCCTCCAATCAATCATCAGGGTGGATTAGCTGGGCAAGAAGCAATTGCTAAGGGAGAGAAAGACTATACCAAGCGTTGCCAGGACAGAACAGCAGCGCCTCGGCCAGCACAGACAGGTCGTCTTGTTAGTGCATGATGCTGAAGATTAAATGCTTATGTTTCAAACCCTTCCTCCAGTCAAAAAAAAAGTTTTCTCAGACCCTTTTCTTCCTCCTGATTAGCAGGGAGTAAGGCTTGAAAAAGGAACGCATAAAGAGCAAGGGGATGGATGGGTGGGATTCAGACAGATGGGCTAAATGTTCACCCTCTTGCCATGCCAGCCCTGCACCCGTCTTTTTCTTGGCAAACCACCTGGAAGTTGAACATTCTATCAGGATGACCATCCATGAAGAATGGGGGAGAGATCTGAGTTTCTGCCCCTGTGAATCCTGGCAACAAAGGATCAGGAGTTGGCAATTCAGCCGCTGAATCCTGCATATCCATTTAAGAACGCAGAACAGACAGCAAAGGCCCTTTGGCCCATGATGTTTGAGCTGACCATGATACCAATTAATCTGAATCCATCTGCCTGCACATGGTCTACATCCCTCCATTCCTGCCTGTTCTTTCCCAGGCTTCACTGTGGGTGGAGAGGAGGGTTGGGGGTGCTGAGAATTGGGCAGAGAGGGGAAGAAAGGAAATCTTTGGGGGTTAGTTTGGGGAAGTGAGAAAAGGGTGACAGCTGAAGGAGGGTTGCGAGTGATCCCACGGTTGACCGAACAACAGCTGGGGTTGGGGATGGATGGGGCCAACAATTTCTGTTATTTACATTCCACATAACCTGAGGTTAGACCTGATTACATTGCCCATTTCCTTCATTCACCAAGAGGTTCCAGGTGTGGTAGACAATGGACATACTGTTACTTATTTAGTAACTGAGGAAATCTGTTCTGAAGTGTACAAGATACCCTCTAAAGTAACACTGTACTTCAGCTAATCACTGATTAGCAGATAACAGCATCAGTTATGCAAAGTACTCTGACTGCATTTTTGTAGGATCTCAGGCCTTTTCTCAATGAGCCAGGGATCCGGCAAAGGCCATTGCAGCAAACAAACACATTTTAAATCCTAGTTGGGAACTCGTACCTCTCATTATCATGTGCCCCCTTTTATTATGTCAAGTTCTAAGTTATATCAGAACACCAAATTGAATTTATTCCAACTCCTTTTATGTTCTGTCTGAGTAGTGACTATTGCTCATACAGTGTCTTTATATTTTAACATAGTAAATCAAATATTAAATATAATATTAAAAGGACAATAACATAAAGGAATTCTTCAACAGTACATTCATTAAACCTACTTCTAAAATTCAGTTTAAATCCCATTACATCAAAATATCAAGTAAGGTTGTACAGACCAGCAGATGAAATCGGTCCCTTTAAGATGTTACCAGAATTTGGGTAAATCTCTTACATTGGTTTGCATCTTAATGAGTAATTTACTAGACATAATTACCAAGTTAAGAATAGTACTGTTACTATAATGATAGGTTATCATTATTGTATGAGCAGCTAGACTCTCCATCATTATACTACTGACTACGCCTCTGGCTGTAAACTACTTTGGGGTCATAAAAGGGTGCTTTTATGAACCTCCGGCCATGCATGAGTTCTCTGTAAATGAAGAGTTTTTAAAAATCATAAAAAGTACAAGTCCCCAAGATTTAACGAATTCAGCCTGGCCAACACGCAGTCCAAATCTGGAACAGTTCCTATTTATGAATCCTTAGGGATGAAGAATGAGATAGATGAGGCAAGGACCAAGTCCAGAAAGGGGGAGATGGAATAAACAGCACAGTACTGACTCATAACGCGAGGTTAGAGCCAGTTCCCTGTAAGTCAAAGCATCAACCTGATCACTTCTCTTTTTTGTCCACAATTCATGAAGCAGCACATGTCTGCATGCACTTTTCAGGCTGGGCTGATAAATAGCAAATAACATTCATGCCACATAATTACCACAGAACAACAATCTCCAACAAATCAAAATCTAACCACATCATCTTGGCTTTCAAAGGTGTTAACATGGTTGCATCCACCATTATCAATATTCTGGAGGGAGTGTTGCCACTAACCAGAAGCTCAATTGGACTAGGCACACGACTTCTGTGGCTGCATGATCAGGTCAGAAGCCACGTATCTTCTGGTGAGTGGTGCATCTCCTGATGTTTCCCTCTGGAAGGCACAAGTCAGGAGTGGAATACTTTTCCACTTGTCTGGGTGAATGCAGCTGCAAAAACATATATGTGGTTCATGATTCAGGTCAAAGTAGCCACTTGATTGGCATCCAATCTGCCATGCTACTAATTCACTTCCTCTATCTCTGCTATATATTGTTGGCATTGTGCTTTATCTGTAAAATACATTGCAGCAACTCACCAAGCCTCGTTGTAAACATATGCAAAACTGTGCTTCTGCTAACTTGAAGGACAAGTGCAGCAGGCACCTGGAAAGATAACCACATGCTGTTTCCCCTCTAAACTGCATACCATTTTGAGTTGGAAATACATCACTACCTTTTTGTCATCACTGTTAGGGAGCAGAGAGAGACAAAATCATAGGGCATGGTTAATAGGAAGCATTGATAATAAGTAAACACCAGTCTTCAACTTATTTCTATTGTATCCTATATTAATATCATAAAGCTTCCAATCTTCTATTCATATTACAAGCAATCATCAGCAATTGAGATCACCAAGGCACACCTGTATTATCAAACGGCATCATTGACAAGCATGACAGCTACATGATGTTTACCCATGCTGTAGTCTTTTGACATAATTTGTTCTCAAAACAAGCTACAGTACGAAGATGCAGCAAGGTAAATCCCAATCTTCAATACGTCGGCAGATATAGATATATATTTGTTCATTACTGGGGTTGGCAGCAAATGTGACATGATCACGGGGTATTCTTGAATACTTGGCCAACTGTGCAGAGAACACAGTGAACCACGTTTAAGGCAGATGAGATAAAGGGCTGAGTTAGCCGGAGTTCACCTCAGCACCTAGAGAGACACATTGAAACTCCATGAAATAAGGCACTAATGAGATAAAGATAAAGGAAATAATAGAGGAAGGTATTGTTAATAGGGCTGGAAACACGTATCAACAAGAAGCAGACCAGATATGAACCAGGCAATAGGAGTTCAATAACTTAGAATTAAGGTATATAGCACCATGGACATGCCATGAGGGATCCTCTAGCAACTTATGCATCGGACCATGGGAGGTCCTACATAGCTACCTGAACACCAATTAGTAAAAATAGTTAAAACGATGGGCTATCAATCACTTGTCACATCTTATCATTGTATCTAAGTATATAAAACAGATTGTATTTTAATTCTCAGGGAGAATTTCCCAACTGATCCCTTCTACAGGCATGCTTGGATTGCGACTGAATCTACTGCTTCAGTCTCTGATAGGGTCTTCACCCATAATAGTCAGCAGGTCAAAATCTGATAACTCCTCTCCTTTTAGGTCTGTCAGAATACCATCACCACATGTACAGCAGCAATTCAACAAGTGACTGGCTATGACCATCTCAAGGCCAATTAGGAATGAGCAATAAATGCTGAGATGGACTATGACCTCATGATCTGCCTTGTTGTGACCTTGCGCCTATAGCTGTGACACTTTACTCTGTATTGTTTTTACCTGTACTAAATCAATGCACTTTGTACTAACTCAATGTAACTGCACTATGCAATGAATTGACCTGTACAATCAGTTTGTAAGACAAGCTTTTCACTGTACCTCAGTACAAGTGACAATAATAAACCAATACCATTGTAAATGGTGCAACATTGGCCTTAACCATAAAGGCTATCAATGCTGAGGTGCTCGGTCGCCAGCTGTTTCACGTTGTATGTCTCAGATCATTTTCTGCCCTTATAAATATACTAAACTGAAGATGCTGATCATATTTCTGTAACAGAGCACAGAATTATTCAAATTTCCATGGCTGCTTATCAAATGTTGAAGGAATCTCATCAGCACACAAAATGCCTGGCTGTCTGGTCTCCAGTGTATGCTTAAGATTACATAATGCTGGCCTTGATTCAACAAGCATTCTACGAAGCTCCATTGGGAGTTCAGAAAAGATGCAGGCTTTCCGTATGATGGCATGAAATAAATGTGATAGGTGCACAATAAAATTTAAATGGCAATCAGGTCAATGGGAGATTTTGCCCAGTCATATTTAAATTGAGAAGGACCCATTATATCTTTCCTGGAATCCATGCACAAACATGGCTCAGAGCTAAAAGCCAAATCATCAACAGCTTTCCATTCAGAACAGCCTCAACAATCGCTACATTATTCCTGGATTAATTGGAAAAGATATCTGCAAAAGAGAATGTTTCCACAATTCTTAGCTGAAAAGGTTAATCAAAAAGCTATGTACGTTAACAATTGAATGAAATAAAAATTTACATCAGCAAGCAGAATGGTTTATGAAATTATCACAAACTTTCACAATAGCTTGCTAATATAAGCAGTTTTTGTGTTAGTAATCTTGGCCACAAATTAACTTTTGCTGTTTGTCATTTTAGTCTATCAATTACTTTACATACTTGAGCAAAGTACAGCTTAGACAGGTAGAAAGATGAGGAAGGGAACCTCCTTGAGTACTGGTCCAGGTTTTCAGGTTGCAATGATATAAGCATTCTCTATCATTACAGCATGAAGCTGACAGCAATCCCATAAGTTACTGTCAGCTATCCATTCCTTCTTCATAGGTTGCACTGTTTAGTGTTCTTCTCCAACATAGTCAAGGGAAACCAGTTGATTTGATGCGAACTTCAGACAGATGCACAACAGCCTTGCTGCAAAATATTTAAAACACGGCACTTTGTTGCATCACATTTGAATGAGAGCATGGCTTAACAAGCCATCATCATCATTTTGGAAGCTCCCTGGTCCTAAAAGCCAACTTATTATAATAACAAACATTGCAAAATTTGAGGAATTTCCTTTAAAAATCCCGTCACTCAAAGTCCACTTTCTACCCTAATCACAGTTAAAATTATGTACTCCCCTTCCTGGCTTGCTAAGAATTCTTTAATGTGATTGGCTGATGATGCCATGGCTACTGGATGCCAGGAAATCCTTCCAAAGTAATACCTGACAGCAAAAAACACTAGATGGGAGGTCTCGTCACCAATCATGGGATCTTGGAGGGAAACTTTCATCTGGGACAGCAGCAAGCATTGTTACTCTGCCACTGACTGCAAAATCTAGGCCACTGAACTAATAGACAATGGGTTTGCTCATCTTAAAGATAATGCTCAAATGTTATCTTTCTAACTTTATATAAATACTGCTAATGAACAGGTTAATAAATGGGAGGGAGAAAAACTTACTAGGAGTATCTAATCACATCATTTGCGACTAAGCACTTCACACAAATAGTCCGTGATACAGTAAGGAAACAGGCCTTTCAGCCCAATGAGTCTATACCAAATATCAAGCACCATTTATTTTGAAAACACTAATTGTAACCATCCACATTAAATCCCCTCACTCTCACCCCATACTCTACCACTTAACCATACACTAGACAATTTACAATGTCCAATTAACCTAGCAGCCCACAAATCTTACATATGTGGCAAGATATCAAGGTAACCAAAATAAACCCACACCCTCATAGGGAGAGCATGAAAACTCCCCACAAACAACAGCTGATAGAGGGTGTGGGTGCAGTGCTATGAAGCAGCAGCAGCTCTGAGCTTTGAAATAACAATAGTATTTGATTATGCAAACCCAAGCGGTGGTCATCTTTGCTGGCAATTTTATACAAAATGAATAGCAAGTGAATTTTTTTTTCCTGCTGATTTAAATAGCAAAATTAGCCAGGAATGCAGAATAATTCCCACTGTCTCTTTAAAACAGAAATACAGGATCTTTAACATAGACTGAGACAATGCTACTATTTGAAACTGCATCTGGAAGACAAGGGCCAAGCCTTTCTTCATTATGGTACTGCACTGGACTGGCAACTTTAAATATGAGCTTATTGTGAGTTAAGAGAATTGGAATGGGGAATGAACCTCAAGTCTTCCAGCCCATTAGGTAAGAGAACATCCACCCGAGACCTACAGAGTGAAACTCATCTCAAACATCTTAAACCGTATGGTGTCGTAGGCCAGTCATAAAGAATGCTCCAAACTGAGCATCAAAATGCCAGAGGAAAAACTGTTATGGCACATGAAATAAATACCACGCACTGTAGTGGGTTCCTCCAGCAGCTTGAGTGCAATATTACTAGCAGTACCCTGCATGTAACCAAGCTGCACTTGACACAGGAAGGAGTGGCATTTGCATTTCATAGAAAGAACAGAAAAGTAATTAATTTTCACACCAACTTAAAACACTCAACTCAAAATGCAAGTTACACCTGTGGTGTGAAGCCTTATGCTGCTGATAACATTATAAAAAAACATTGTTAATGCAGAAGTAGCCATGCTTTGCTAACAAGACATTAAATGAATGCAATGGAAAATGGTTAATAATTAAATTTGCCTGTAAACTAGTTAAGCACTGTACAAGTAAATTTACTGAACCATCAAGGACAAATCACAGTTCAAGAACAATGTCAATTTTTTTCTAGCATTCTGAAGTACATAAATTACCAGACTGGGTGTCCACACCTTTCCCTTCCATACTAAACCAATTTTAACATAGACCTTTTTTTCTTTGATAGCTCAGTGATGACATCAGGAGAGTTGACCTCAAAAAAGTTACTGAAACCAGTCTAAAACAGCTGAAATAACGATTTACAGATGATGAAATTAATATCACTCCACATTGCTCCCATGATTTCTACATTAAGTATAGAATTGTTCTTACTTTGGCAACATCTTCAGTTGATTTTCCCGCAGCTCCAATATCTGCAGTTTAGTTAATCTGAAAAGTAAAGTGGCAAACAATTAAACAACCCACTAGTTTACAATACAAGACACTGAAAATAAACTAATATTTACTAATGCAAAACCTTGAACACAAAATGTACACAGAGCAACACTTAAGATGTACAAGTTAAATGCGAGTCAATTGACGTGAGGAAGGTTGACAGTCTCTTATTGAAGTAATAGGTATACAAAAGTGGCAACACTTCACAAAATGAAAACTCGCAAATAGAAAAGGCAAAGGTGGATGATGGAGTGAGAAGAACATTGAAGGCAGAGGAGCAGAACACTGAAAACAGAGAAGGGTTGGAGGACAAGGATCATTAGGATTTCAGAATTTCAAGTGGTGTTTGTAGAAAACTGAACAGATATAGGCAGCAGAGTTTTGGACTAGTTGGAGAAATAGGCCAATGCGAAATTGGCAGGCTACCAAGATTAGCAATGGACAGGTGAGACTGGTTTGCAAGGGAAGGGTTAGTTTTATTGATGCATCTACAGTGGTTTCCAAGAGAGCAACATTAGGAATGGCTGTGGCAGAAAGGCTAAGGTGAGGGGAAAAAAAGGCAAGCAGAATTGGAAAAGTGAAAATAGGCATTCTTGGCAAAGAGTAGGATGTGCCAATTAAAGCTCCAAGGGGTACAATAGGTGACCAGGTTGAGCAAATGCTAAGAAAAGCACTCAGAAGCAAAGTAGCAGGGCTGTGATTATTCCCAGTGTTAAGCTGGAGAATTGATAGTAGCTGCATTATAAAATGATGCACCTTAATAGTTACTGAAAGGCAGAGGCCAAAGGAGGGATAGGAGAAACGGTAATTAATCCATTGGTTTAAAGGAGATGGGATTGGTGCTCTAAGGAAGTCAATGTGAAAGGGGAATCCAGCTAACAAAAAGTAGAGACAAAAGGTCTGAGAAGTTAAGAAAACACAAAATGAGATGGCATAGTGGGTCAGACAGTAAATAAATGGAGGGATGATTTCAAGTTTTAAAGAACATGAAAGCAATTTTAATGAATATGATGCAAATAAAAAAAAAGTCCATCTGGGTCATCTTGTTTTTCCTGTTTATTTGCAAAGTGCACAGATCATGCAAGAGATTCCTTACTGCCCATCCCCCATATCCAAATGCAAGTCAACTCTTGGGACAAAATCAACCAGATCAAATAACCACACGCTAATTACAGATGGAAATTGGAACACCAAGTTGCCAATTCCACAAATATTTTAAATGCATACTTATTTTGCCAGGACAAAAAAATAGAACAGATCCATAATAGAAATGCCAAAGTTCAGGATCTATTTTCTTTGGTCTGCCTCAAAAGTGAGATTTTTTTTTTCCAATTTTAAAGACATCACATTCCAATAGTCTCATCATAACATAATTGATTTCCAATGTAAGAGGATACACTGCAAAGTTAATATAGTTGAAGTGCAATGATGGGGGCTTCGACTTCACAGCGTCTTTAGTATATCACTACATACAAGTTACCAGTTTCAAGCAACTGACTGATAGCTTACAGCTCAACAGCCTTTTGTAAACTTGCCGAGAGTCAAAGTCAAACTAGATGTTCCAAGTTTCTAAAAAAAATTTATAAGTAGACCCTTGAAGCTTACTAACAAATGCAGAGATTGTTTTACTAACAAATCACTACCCATGTGCATCTGAAGTCCAACGTATCAAGGCAGGGTGGCACAACAGATCAGAATAAAAATCTACAACTTTGAAGTACATTATACCAGGATGCTGTCTGAGCACCAAAAATATTACCAAGCCAAGATAATTTATAACTTGAGCCAAAGCAAATACAGGTTCCTATCCTTAATAAAGCCAATGAAAATTAGTGAATAACACACTAACAGTTAATTTAACCAACAAAGAGCTACCAAAATCCAAAAAGGCAAATATAGACTGAATGAGCAACTTTGAAAATCATCCATTTTTAGCAAGGTTATTATAGGAAGTAGATACCACAGCTGTGTACCTATAAATAAGTTGGCTTGACTCTAACCCTTTCTTATGGAGTAAACTCAGGATTTTGAATACAACAATATTCAATTCTACTGCATCATTATCAAATACATGCAGTGGGTTTCCATAAGGTCCCATTTCCCCAGCTATTTGTGGTGTATATCAATGATTTTCACTTAGATTTTGGTGCCATAGTTAGGCATTTTACTAATGAGCCCAAAATTTAAAGAGTGATTTGAAAGGATACAAGCTGCAATATGATATTTGTGGACTGGTTTGATAGGAGAAAAATTTGGCAAATGGAATTCAATCCAGAAAGTGAGAGGCAATACATTGGGAATGGCAAACAAGGAAAGGGAATACATAATAAGTTGTCAGAAGTTGAGAAGGATAGACAAGGCAGATCAAGAGTTCATCTTTATTATACAAGAGATCCATTCAAAGCTGTCCTTGAGCCTGGTGGTGAGTCTTCAAGCTTTTGAATCTTCTGCCTGATGAAAGGGGAGAGAACAGAAAATGACTAGGGTGGGAGGGGTCCTTCATTACATTGACTGCTTTCCCAAGGCAGCGGGAAGTGTAGATAGAGTCAATAGAGGGGACTGTGGCTTTTGTGATAGTCTGGACTATGTTCACAACTCTACAAATTCTTGCAGTCTTAGGCAGAGCAGTTGCCATACCAAGCTGTGGTGCATCCATATCAGATGCTTTCTACGATGCATCGATAAAAATTAATGAGGGTTATGGGGAACATGTCAAATTTCCTTAGCCTAAGTAGAGGTGTTGATGTGCTTTCATGGCCAGATCATCTATATGGTTGGACCAAGACAAAATATCAGTAATATTTACACCTAGGAAGTTGCAGCTGTCAACCATCTCCACTTTAACACCGCTGATACAGAGCTGTGTACTCGAACACATTTCCTGAAGTCAATGACCAGCTCTTTTGTTTTGCTGATATGGAGGGAAAGGGTGTTGTTTTGACACCATGTCACTAGGTTCTCTATCTCCTTCCTGTACTCTGTCTCATCATTTAAGATCTCTCCGACTATGGTGGTGTCACCTGCAAACTTGTTAGAGCAGTATCTGGCCACACAGTTGTCAGCATATCGGGAGTTAAGTAGGGAACTGAGGACACAGACGTGCAAGGCACCAGCACTGAGGATAATTGTGGTGGAGGTGTTGCTGCTTATCCTTACTGACTGCGATCTGTTGCTCAGGAAGTCAAGGATCCAGTTGCAGAGGGAGCTGCCGAGTCCTAAACCGAAGAGTTTGGAAATGTGGTATTGAAGGTAGAGCTATAGCCAATAAATAAGAGCATGATGTAGGTGTCCTTGTTATCCAGATCCCTCAAGGCATGAAGATTGGTAGGTATTAAAGATGTACATGTGATACTTGTTATTAGCTGAGCCATGAAATGCAAGAGCAGAAAACTTACTGGAAGTTTATAAAAAGCATGTACAGTACAAATAGGGTGTGATGGTATATAACTAGAATATAAGGGAGACTTACAAGGATAACACGAGCACTGGAGTACAGCTTGGTTATAGAATCACCAAAAGATACAGCATGGAAACAGGCCCTCTGCCCACCCACACCAACTATCAACCACCCATATACAAATTCTAAATTAATCTTTTTTATACTCCTCACATTCCTATTAACACCCCTAGATTCTATTACACACCAAGAACAATTTACAGTGGCTAATTAATCTATTAGCTCTCATATCTTTAAGACAGGAGGGGAAACTTGAATGCCCAGAGGAAACCCATGTGGTCGCAGGAAGACTGTGCAAACCCCAAATGACAGCACTTGAGGTCAGGACTGAACCTCGGTCTCTGGAGTTGAGGCAGCAGCTCTACTGGTTGCACTACTGTGCCACCCTGACTGGTTTGGTTAACTGGACTGTTTTATTTTTGGAGCAAACAAAGATTTAAATTGATGTGTACAAAATTATGAGCAGCCTTGGCAGAGTGAAGGGAGGATCCGAGGTTCCATTTACAGTGGTCAATTGAAGCTTGCGGGGGTGGGGGGAAGGGGGCAGATAGGTGGGCAACAGAAGGTTAAAAGGTAATTGGTTAGGAGGATCAGAGGGGATTGAGGATAACGTTTTACATATAATTATGGAGGAATCTGGAACGCCCAATATTTAACAAGTTCCTGGGTAAACAACAGATGCCATTGAACAAGTTCCTGAGTAAACAACAGGTGCCCTAAAAAGAGCCAGGAAATAGATTAGCTCAAATAGCTCTTTTGCGCACTGTGGAAAAGAATCCAGTGACAACACTCTCCGGTATAAATGCCCACAATTCCTTCAAGGGAAAGTGCCTGGTAACATGCACTTTGTGTGTGGTCTAAATGTGAATTAAAGCTGACTACATTACAACTGGGAGAGCAAATGTTAGCTCAAGTGTAGAATGGACCTTTGGTGAAGAGTCACACGCTTCATCCTCAGCAATCTACTAATCACGTGTCCATTCACGACAATCGGATGGAATACCATATACTAAGATCTTGAGGCTATGGGCAGAAATCAAACTTATTTAAATCATGTGACTGAGTATTTTATCAAATGGGATTGCAATGCAAGCTTTGTCATCGCGTATTTCTAGACATGTGAATGAGCTCCCTCTAAAATTTTAGAAGTTAGACTTGCATACCACTAATTTATCATTCAACTGATTTTTAATTGATGTTGAACTTTGAGCCAATTCTTCTGAATTCACTGTCCACTCATCATAAGTACCTATGTAAATGTAACATTTTTAATCCAAATCACTGATACAAATTGTAAACAGCCAATCCCTGGAGTTACCTTCCACGGCCTTAGTAACTCACCAACAAATAGATTTGCACAACTGTTACAAATACCAGCATTTCCACCCACCATGAATTACTTATCTGATCTTAAGCAAATATTCATTTAGGATTCAATGCAGAGCGAAAGGTTTTAATTTTCATTACTTCAGTGGCAGCACATTGAACACAGTAAATTATCCTCTACACAGTAAGCAGCCCAGCTATGCTGCTGCTCTCTGAAGTATGAATGGACATCTGATACTTCCCCACAAATTACAGGGCAAGTCACAAAAATCACACGGAGGTTTCCATTAATGTTTTCCAACACATACAAGAGATCTGAAGTTTGCAATCGAAGGAAGATGAAAATGCATCCTTTAATAAAACTGGAGAAACAAAGGACTGCAGATGCTGGAATCCAGATGAAACAACAAGATGCTGGAGGAACTCAACAAGTCTCCATGGATGCTGCCTGACCTGCTGAGTTCCTCTAGCATCTTGTTTTTTCATCTTTAATAAAACTGACTATTTTTGTCAGTGCTGTAACAACAAAGTCCTCACAGTAGGCTTGTCCAAGAGGCACTTTGAGACAATGAACTGTCAAATGCAGACACATGATTGCCACATTTAGTTGGCACATGTAGCTAACCCAATCCCTACAGGCAAGAACAGATGATCCACTTTGTGTGCATGGTGCCATGCACAAATGTGGGTACCTCTCTCCCCCTTTGGTCTCCTAACTGCAGAGTGCGTGCACTCAGTCCTGTTGCAATAATGCAGACAAATTTTTCCAGAGAATAAGGTCACTGTGCTCGTCGATAANNNCAGACTCTTATTCTGCTTGTGAGTATGTGAACAAAGTAGAAAAAACTCGCCATTATGCTGAAAGTTAGCAGTGAAGAGCAACTTGCATTCCATTCATTAAAACATGATACATTCTGCAAAAAAGCACCCCCTACACCCACGTCCCTATTGCAGATGATGCAGCATCCATCCTTTTACCTTTTCCATCTCTGCCATCCAGGGCCCCAAATACTCCCATAGTAAAAACAATTTACTTCCTTCTTTCTAATTTACTGTCTTACTGCATACCATGTAGCTTCATCTATAATTGAGTGTACAAATGAGGATTTGATGTCAGCTTTGCAGAAGATTTCAATTATAGAGGCACAACAAACTTCCAATTGCTGATCACTTGAATTTTCTGCCCCACAGACTTAATATAGACAGAGCAGCAAGCCTCCAAATCTTTTCTAATGAAGCTTAAGCTTGAGGAACACTACATCTGAGTTCAACACAGGATTGAATTTCAAACAATGAATCATTGTTGCTATTACCATTTATACCACCTCCAGATCCATCCTCTTATCCCATTACTATACTTTGTGCAAAGCATCTTCATCGCTTAGTTATTTAACTTTTCCTGCCCAAGCATGGACTTCTCCTTTCCCCTGCAGTTCTGATGAGAACTTATTAATCTGTAATGTCAACTCTTCTCCTCTTTCCATGGTACAGCCTATCCTGTTGAGTGTTTCCAGCATTTTTTGATTTCCTGCAGAACAGGATTCCATTCCGTTTCTGAGAATTGTCCACAATTTAATTTCTAAGTCAGTTGCATCTGTTTTCTATAGCTACCCAGATTGTATTACACAACATTCACTTGCTATAATTCTTTTATTTCATTGAATATTCACCTAAACACAATCCATAATTAAAGTAGTGGACTACAGACTGCATCCAGTCATTAATGAATACCACAAAGCATTATTACTATCTTGAAAAATACTTCAAAAATGCATGGGAGAATTTAATAAAATTATAACATTGTATATAACATTGACAGAAAAAATTGTAGGCAAAGTTATAACAGATACTATGACAGTGAGACTTAACATCATCATCTATATTAATGATTTGGATGAGAATATAGTTGGCATGGTTAGTAAGTTTGTGAATGACACCAAAACTGGTGGTACAGTGGAAAGTGAAGAACGTATTCTATGATCACAACAGGACGCAGATCAACTGGGAAAGTGGGCCAAGGAATGGCAGGTAGAATTAACTCTCACAGGTGCTGCATTTTGGTAAGTTAAACCAGGGCAGGACTTGCACAGTAAATGGCAGGGCTCTGGAGAGAGTTGTAGATCAAAAAGAAACTAGGGATACATGTACATAGTTCCCTGAAAGTGACAACACAGGTAGATGCAGGTCAAGCTGGAATCTGGCAAATTTGCCTTCAGTCAGGGTACTGAAGTACAGGAATTGGGACATCATGTTACAACTGTACAAGTTGTTGGTGAGAACAACCTGTAGTATTATGT
>JAUZTB010000118.1:9656883-9669012 GCA_034780895.1 Rhynchobatus australiae | reverse complement strand
TCCTTCACAGCTGATTGAGGAACCTTGAAAACTAAAGTGAAACCACAAGGAAAATTAGGCATGGGAACTTCCTTGACTGGAGAGAAAAGGGAAATTAGTTTATCCGTTCCACTGCCAAAATAGCTCTGGTTTGCAGGTCTGGGCGTCTTGCCAGTTTAAACCACCACATTCAGCCATTTTCCACAGCATATACCTCCCTGCTTTACTAGTGCTTTCTTTGTGCATCCTAACACCAAAGCCAATTTTTCATATCTGTATTCAAAACAAATCACACTGGAGTTTCACAGAACGTGAAATACAGTTGATGGTTATACAAATCCCCAAACAAATTCTTTATCATTATGGAAAATAATGATTATGTTCTCATGTTTCTTTACCCAGATCAAATTCCTTGTTTTTTTTAAAGCTACAGATATGCAACAGGGCTTTAAAGTCTTTTGTTACTGCTTTTTGACAATACTTTATTAAGTAGCTGATCTTCAGATCTGCGACACAGCTTCAGGCCTAGCTGTTTCTTGTATGATAAACTGTGCCAATTTACATGTTCTTATGGCTGTCTGTCCATATACCACTGTCATTATCCAGCTGAAATAAAAGAGTATCCTGACGGGTAGTCCCTAAAGCCCTTGATCTGTTAAAGTTTCTTACTGTCACATCAAAGGGAATATGGCAGGTGATTTACACACAGCATGTTCCCACAAATGTGCTAAACAGAGAACAGCCTTAAAAAAAGTTCTGAATATCCGAGGTTTCAGAATAGAGGACAGCTTAAAAAGAGCAGGAGGCCCGCAACTTGTGAAGAGGAAAGCAGAATTTAGTTTGAAGGAACAGAGAGGCACCTACATGATCACAATTATGCCAAAGACTGACCTGACAAAGTCAAAGTTGAGTTTATTGTCATATGCATAAGTACATGTGTGCACAGGTGCAATGAAAAACTTACTTGCAGCAGCATCACAGGCACATAGCATCAGATACACAATATTCACAAGAAAAAAAAGCATAAAATAAACATAAATTATACACAATTTTTACAAGGAAGAACACAATTAGGACAAAAAAAAGACAAAGTCCTGTAGTGCAAAATGATCAAAGTGGTCATAGTGTTGCTCTAATGAGGCAGTGATTAGGGTTGTGCAGGTTGGTTCAAGAAGTGAATGGTTGAAGGGAAGTAGCTGTTCTTGAACCTGGTGCTGTGGGACTTTAGGTTCCTGTACCTCCTGCCAAATAGTAGCTGTGAGAAGATGACATGGCCTGGATGTTGGAGACCTTTGATGACAGATGTTGCCTTCTTGAGGCAGTACCACATGTAGATACCAGGTGGGGAGGGTTGTGCCAGTAATGTATTGTACAAGAAGTGAATCAAAGGGTCCTTTCTAATCGGCCAAGTGCATTAGCCCTGGGGTGTAGCAGGTTAAAAAAAAAGTCCCATTCAAACTAATCTATTCCAATCTAATCTAATTAATTAATTAGAACTGAAATGGCTAAACAGGTGATGTAGTGCAGTTGCTAAATATGGAAACTGGTGGATTGTATTGTTTCACGGTGAACATATCTGCAGCAAGTGTTGATTGCTTGAGAAACTTTGGCTCAGGATTGAAGAGCTGGAGTTCAAGCTTCAGACGCTGATTCGTCAGGTAGAGGGAGGGTTACCTGGATGCTGCATTCCAGGAGGCAGTCACATCTCTTGGATTACTTTCCTCAAATTTGATCAGTGGTCAAGGACAGAAAGGTGTGACTGCAAAAAGGGCAGGCAGAGGGATCCAGAGGGTAGTTCTGGAGAAGTCTCAACCCTTACGCTTATCTAACAGGTCTGCTCCCTTTCGGATGAGTGTGGGGATTGTGAAGAGGCCATGTGAACTATCCATGGCTCTATTCAAGTAGAGGAAGAGAAGAGAAATGTACTAGTCATAGGAGATGGCATAGTTAGGGGAACAGATATGGTTCTTTGCAACAAAGAAAGAGTCCCAAAGGTAGTGTTGCTTGTCCATTGTCAGGGTTAGGATATCTCTTCTGGGCTAGAGTGGGAGTGGGATGATCCAGTTATCATGGTGCATGTGGACACTGGACGACAACATAAATTGGACAAGGAAGGAAGTTCTGCTGAGGGATTATGATCAGTTCAAGGTAAAATTGAAAATCAGAACCATTGTGGGTCTGGATTTTTACCTGAGCCACATGCAAATTGGCAGAGGATAAATAAGATTTAAGCCTTCCTTAATAATGTACTTCAGTGTCAATCTAGGTTTTTGTGTTCGAGTCTCTGGGGTGGGATTTGAATTTAAAAGACAATAGCCCCACCATTTGAGCCACAGCTGACACTGAACATTAGGTGCCTGAGAGTTCTGAATATAAACCTCACTTCAATTTAAAAGCCCTGAATCAGGTCTCCTTGAAGCTTTCATTTCCTTAAAGGAACCATTCCTACATCTTTGAGATTCTCCTTGTAACAAATAGCTCAACATTTGGTTTGAATCTCGTAGTCTTCATCTGCACCTTTAAAAAGAATCTAGATTAAAGGTGAAAGAGTAGAAATTGTACAAATCCAGCAAAACCTCCATGGAGTGGCATACTCCAAGATTATGTGGGCTCATCAGATGGGGCTATACCTGCAGCGCTGCATCATAGGTGCCATGGTACCCCAATTTTACGCTATCAGAGACATCCCTCCTTCCCCACCCTCCCTGCCCCTTAACAAGCTTCTCTTGTGTCCTTGCCAGTTCTGACAAAAGGTCTTCAACCTGAAGCATTAACTCTGTTTCTCTTCCGCCTGATGCGACCTAACCTGCTGAGTATTTCCGGCATTTTCTGATTTTCTTTTAGATTTCTAGCATCTGCATTTTTTTGATATTTAGATAGGTGCCCAACCTTCGATATGGGACAGGTTTATAGCTAGGTCAATGCAAAGACCTTGCATTCTTCCATTTCAGTCTTGGTTTGGTTCATTCCACAAACTATAAAATCTCTCTGTTGATCTCCTTTTCATCCTCAATCTCATTGAGCAGCAAGCTCATCTTCCGAGCAGCAAGCTCATCTTCCAAGCCGCAAGTTGAGAATGGAACTATTAACAGAATATGATGGAAGTTTCAAATTAGTACAGAAAAAAACATCACCTTTCAAAGAAAATAGTTGGGTATGTGAGAAATATTGTAAGGTGGGAGGAATTCCTCAACAAATGACTAAAAAGGAAATGGGGCTTGACTTGCAGCAACAGAATATGGGTTAATAGTGACCCGTCTAGATGTAGCCTGGATCCTTATATCAAGTAGCAGTCAGGAAAGTGTGTGTTAAGCAAGCTGGTCAGGAGTTGCTAAGAAAGATAGGCATTGGTTTGGCTCAGCACTTCATGGACAATTAAAACTAATCTTTGAACTGTAGAAACAAAGTAATTGTGAACGATGCAAAACAAAGTAAAAACCTGATTAGTGGATTCATTGTTTCAATATAATATCACTGGAATTAAAGTAAGTATTCTAAAATTAAAAACATCTGAGTTTTGACATTTTAATTGTCAAGCTGGGTCCTGTTGCTTATGCTAGCATTATGTACATCTGGATCTGACCTATTGTAATTAGTGAAGCTGAAGATGTTTTTTATGTTATAAGATAAGATATCTTTATTAGTCACATGTACATCGAAACATACAGTTAAAGGCATCTTTTGTGTGGAGTGTTCTGGAGGCTTAACCACATGCCATTGTAATTATTATATGAGCTCAATTTCCTTCTGCAGTCCTGAGGGCCTTTGCTCCCTCTGAGATGTCTTATCTGAGGAATATAATTGACCTTGGCTTGGTCTGAAGTTGGGAGTACAACCATTGATCTCATTTTGGTTGATCCCTGGGCCAGGGAGAGGAGAATCCATCTTGGTTCTTCCTCTGATCACGGAGGAGATGAGGTTAGGATTGGGGTAATCAGTGGTGCCGTCCATAACGGAACTGTCTGCTGACACTCGCTGTCTAATCAAGCAATCGGTGAGTCGCTTGGAAGGGGATCTGGAGAGCTCTCAGTGCTTGCGGAATCAGTAAATACAGATTGAACCAGACAAGAGATAGTTGGTGATGATTGCATTAACTGTAGTATACCTTTATATAATATAACATATATACCTTTATTATACCTGCATTATAACTGACTTCCACTTAGTTGTTTTTTGTGTGGGTATTTAATGCAGTGGGCAGTTAAAGAAACTTGTAAAAATGTTGGGAAAGTAAACACATAAATTAATAAAGCAATGTCAAAGAATAGCCAGTGAATCTTTTACTCCCTTGCTTCAATTTCATATCAAAGATCTAAACTGGAGATTTAGCAATATGCACCTAAGTTTATAAGATGCGGGGATGGGTCTTGCCTTTGAACTCCCTTGCATTACTCCAATCCAAAGTATATTATCTGTTGTGAAGCTGAATTAATTACATCAGGAGGATAGTGAACTGCTAAGTGAATTAGTTAACCCGAAACATTAAAGCTGAGATTGGTCATACAAGTACATGAGGCGTCAATATTTTTCTTGACACATCGGTGAAAGCATTATTAATAGCATTTTAAGGTTAAGCTTGCATAATATATTGGGGAACATATGAAAGACGTTGTTGTACAGTATTTCAGTGTTAGATGGGTTTTAGTATATTTTGCTTGCACCTTGTATTTGAAATCACACACAGCTTTGTTAGAGTGTACAGGAGTCTGGGGATGTTGCATTTTTCTGAAGGAGGCTTTGAGAACATCCTTGCACCTTTTCCTCTATCTGTCTGGTAATCTCTTACTGTGATAGAGCTTGCAATAAAGTGTCTGCTTATGGAGTTTCATGTCAGGGATGTGATGTTATGAATCCAGCCTTCTGAAGGAATTTGAGAAGACAGAATTGGTAGTATTTTCTGAGGGCCCTGAGGTGCCGCTGTATATGAAGACCATTGTTGCCCTGTAGACCATGAGTTTTGTGCCAGGTCTGAGGTCTTGACCTTCAGTTACACATTTGACCAAACACTGTGCTGGTACATTGGTGGTAAATTTCATCATCAATGTCTGCCTTCTCTGAGAGGTGGCTCCCAAGATATGGGAAGTTGGCCACTTCAACAGAGGTAACTGGTCATTTATTTGTGGGCTCTGTGGGATCTTATTATTTCCAAGGTCTGACTGTGAACTTTCATTGTTGGAGGGCTGTTGGTAGCCAACCTTTGTCTTGTAGACTTTGAGTGTGGGGTTCATCTTCTTGCATGCTTCAATGAATTTGCAGGACGTATTCAGTACATCACTGCCAGTTTCAAACACAGACAAATAATATTCTGACTCTGCAAGTGTATGAATGGAGCTGAATGGTTCTGTCTTTGTCTGGGACACAGATTCACTCTGGGGAATCCTGCAACATTCATGTCTTGTTTCCTTAGTAATCTTCTCTCATCCTAGTTTAGCTGCTCTTGCATGTAAATGAACTCTACAATTAGCAGCCTTGGTTCAGTGATAGATCTCTTGCCTCTGAGCTTGAAGGTTATGGAGTCGAGCTCTATCCCTAGACTTGAGCAGATAAGGTAGGTTGAGACTATAGTGTGGCACTCGGGCAGTTTTGGATTGACGGAGATACTGCTTTGAATCAGTGGACTGGACCATATTCAGGGATTCATCTTCGGATCTGAATGAATATGACACAGCTGGTCACCGACTTCAGCAAGACCTGCATAAATGAATGTGTGCCATTGAGAACATACTGAATTTTACCGATTCGCAGTCTGTTGAGGGCTAGATCTGTAGTGTTCAAGACTGGTGATCTTGAACCCTACAAGAAGTCCAGGTACGACCTATGGAAGGCCATCATGAGATTGAAAAGGCAATTCCGTGTGAAGTTAGAGACACAATCGGATGCACAACAGTTGTGGCAGGGTTTGCGTGCTGTTGCTTCCTACAAGGTGAAACCTAACAGCATAATGGCAGTGATGTTTCACTCCCTAACAACCTCAATGCCTTTTATACATGCCTTGAAAGGGAGAATTACACTACACCTGTGTGAATCCCCACAGCATCCAGCGACGCTGTGATCTCTGTCTCAGAGGCTGATGTCAGAACATCCTTCAAGAGGGTGAACCTTCACAAGGAGTCAGGCCCCGATGGTGTACCTGACTGGGTACTGAAACCCGTGCTGACCAACTGGCTGGAGTGTTCAAGGACATCTTCAACCTCTCACTGCTGCAGTCAGATGTTCCCACCTGTTTCAAGAGGGAAGCAATCGTACCGGTGCCCAGAAGAGCAGGGTGAGCTGCCTCAATGACTATTGTCCTGTAGAATTCACATCTACTGTGATGAAGTGCTTTGAGAGGTTGGTCATGGCTAGAATTAACTCCTGGCTGAGCAAGGACCTGGACCTGTTGCAACTTGCCTACCACCATAACAGGTCTACAGCGGATGCAATCTCACTGGCTCTCCACTCGGCTTTGGAGCACCTGGACAACAGCAATACATACGTCAGGCTGCTGTTTATCAGCTCGGCATTCAACACCATCAGTCCCTCAGTGCTAATCAACAAGATTCAAAACCTGAGTCTCTGTACCTCCCTCCGCAACTGGATCCTTGACTTCCTTATTGGGAGACCACAGTCAGTGTGGAGCGGTAGTAACATCTCCTCTTCGCTGACAATCAACACAAGCACACATCAAGGAAGCACACATCAAGGATGTGTGCTTAGCCCACTGGTCTGCTCTCTCTGCACTCATGACTGTGAGGTGAAGCACAGCTCAGACGCCAACTATAAATTTGCAGATGACATCACTTGTTGGTAAAATCTCAGATGGTGACAAGGAGGTGTACAGGAGTGAGATAGTTCAGCTGGTTGAGCGGTGTCACAACAATAACATCACACTTAATGTCAGAAAGACCAAGGAATTGATTGTGGACTTCAGGAAGGGGAGGTCAAGAGAACACACACCAGTCTTCACTGAGGGGACAGTGGTGAAAAGGGTGAGCAGCTTCAAGCTCCTGGGTGTCAACATCTCAGAGGATCTACTGTATCCTGGGCCCAACACATTGATGCAATCACAAAGAAGGCACATCAGTGGATCTACTTAGGAGTTTGAGGAGATTTGGTATGTCACCAAAGACTCTTGCAAATTTCTACAGATGTACGGTGGAGAGCTTTCTGACTGGTTGCATCACCGCCTGGTATGGAGGCTCCAATGCACAGGATCACAAGAAACTGCAGAGGGTTGTAGACTCCGTGAGCTCCATCACGGCATAACCCTCCCAGCCACTGAGGGCATCTACAAGAGGCGATGCCTCAAGAAGGTGGCATCCATCACCAAGGACTCTCACCATCCGGGACATGCCCTCTTCTTGTTACTACCATTGGGGTGGGTACCTGAGGACCCACACTCAACGATTTAGAAACAGCTTCTTCCCCTCCACCATCAGATTTCTGAGTGGTCTGTGAACCCATGAACACTGCTTTGTTATACCTTTTGTTTGCACTATTTATTTATTTTGTAAGTTATAGTCATTTTTATGTCTTTGCACTGTACTGCTGCTGCAAAACAATAAAAATTTCACAACATGCAAGTCAATGATAATAAACCTGATTCTGATTCTGATTCTTTTGACAAGTGGAGGCCTTCTCAGTTTACAGGGGTGATATGGCACAGCTCTGTCTAAAGAACAGGTTAAATGTCACAGCCAACCCTCAACCAACGGTGATAAGCAGCCATTGATTTGTGTGTTCTGTGGGATCTTACTGTGTGAAAAATGCCTCCTTGTTGGCCAACAAAAAACAGTGAACTAAGTAAAGCCCTTTCAGAAATCCAGAGCATTGAATAAAACCTTTTCACTCTGCTCTCCAAACCTTGTAAAAAGTGTTGTGATGCATTTCACAAATTGATGTTCGACTTTAGTTAACCTGCCAGGTTTCACATAGGAGACCTATTTTTGAAGATCTCTTCAACTTCCTATGGAAATAAAATAACTGCCAATTCTGGAAATCTGAAATACAGACAGAAAATGCTGAAAACTCAGATAGCATCCGTGGATGGAGACACAGAGGTAACATTTCAGGTCAAAGATCTTTCATCAGAACAGCCTTCAACCTGAAATGTTAACTCTGTTTCTCTTTCCATTGGTGAGGTCTGATTTTCAACTTCTTAAACCTTTGAAGACTTGTTAGACTTTGAAGTCTTGAACACGTCGACCTTGATTTGAATGTCAAAGCCAATATTTTCCGCGTGTTAGGTATCGGTTTTCCAGAGTGCCTATAGCTTTTTTTGACGTACTGCTACTGGGGTACTGGTGGAACCTGAAGAAGAATGGAGGAAACAGTTACCTCCGGCTGCTTATGCTGCTCCCTCCCTGTAGCTGTCTTCTGCTGACATACTATCAAAGGCAGGGATACTCCATATGGAATTCTGAACGGCAGATGCATTTTGCACCCATTTTGTTTAATCAAATTAGGTGTCACATGAATCACGGATGTCATACATTTTCAGCTGGATGGATCAGGGAGTTTATTATCAAGTTTTAAACAGCCAACAGGCAGGCAGCTCATGAAATGCTAATTTTTTCTTTCTCCAGTCTTAAATGTTGATAACAAGACAGTGAATCATTCAGCTCACCTTTCGTGAGTCCTCCTTGCTCATTCAGGTAGTTTGCAATTCATTCGGGTAGTCCTGTAAAGCCTTAAGCAACCACTGATGGAAACAAAAGAAAATTCCAAGGCAGGTTTGTTTCACTCATCTCCTTAATGGCCTTCTGTTAATCTTCCAGCAGTCCAGCACTAACCCTTCCAGTTTTCACAGAATTTAGTGCTGTGATTTAAATGGCTTTTTTATACCATGTTTCATCCAAGCTCCACCAGATTATGTCCCAACGACAACAGATCTTCTCCTAGTCAGGCCACCAGATGAATTCACAAAATCAAACATGTCAAGTGTGAGCATTTCCTTTCTTCCCTTTATTAGCAAGGCTCAGACTATCAGAGGAGGGAGGTTATGCTGTATGAAACATGAGTTAGGCTGTGGTTAGAGTTTTGCATAGAGTTCTGGTCACCATGTCACAGGAAGGATTTAATAGTATTAGACAGGAACACTAAACAATCTACTAGAGCAACTCAATGGGCCGAGCAGCATGTGTGGGGAGGTAAAGGAATTGTCAATGTTTTGGCAATGCTCCAGCATCTGCAGACTCTTGTGTCTCAGAATTAGAGAGGACATTTACAAACATGGTATTCAGGGCTGGAGAAGCTTGCTAGCAACTGACCACACTGGGGTGTTGTCCCTGCAACAGAGGAGGTGTGAGGGAGATTTAATTGAGGTTATGAGAGGCTCAGGTGGCTGATCAGTTAAGGCCTATTTCCTTCATGAAGGAAGTTAATACCGAGGAGGCAAAGACTAGAAAATGTAGAAGCTTAGAATTGAGGAAAGTTTTTTCATCCAGTTTGTGGTGGGGGTCTAGAACTCAGTGCCTGAAAGGGTGCAGGAGGCAGAAGTTCTCATCATGTTTAAAACATATGTGGATGATCAGATGAAGTAACTTGCACATCTAAGGACCAAGTGCTGGAAAATGGTATGAGTCTCATGAGATTTTTATCTGCCAGCAGGAATATTATGGGCTGAATGCTCGGTGCACTAAATTTCTATGGTGCTACGATTTACAGGTATTTACATGTGAACACACACATGTATACATATGCACATACATGTGCACGAACAAACAGAAATGCACAGCCATGTACACACACTGCTGCGGCAGCTGAAGCTTTGTCATTGTTGAGGAGTGCACAGCGAGCGCTACTTTGGATCCGGCAGTCACTTTCAGTTTCTATATTCACCAGACTCTGATCCCAGTTCTTAGGAAATTCATTGTACATTCCAGCAAACATGTATTTCACATGTTGATGCATTGCAGATGAAATAATGTTTAGATTAGTATGTAAATTGCACACATATTTAGAACCAATGGATATTTGTCATGTGTTTCAACTCTGCACTGTTTTATGTGAAGTGTGTAACCTACTCTCTCCTTTGGCTACATTCCCTGAATGCGCAGCAACTTGCTCCATCTCTATTCTTATGCCAGAAAATGAAAAAAGTTTGCAGAATGTTTAAAGCTGCACTATCTCGCCAGACTATGGTTCCGAATTTAAGATCTCAGACCTCCTCCAATTCAAATCTCTTGTACGTTCCCCATTCTAACTAATCAACCACTCTAGCCTTCAGCCTGAAATTCCCTTACTAGAGCTCGCTGTGCCTCCCTCTTTAATCCTAGTTTAAGGTGCCAGCTTTTGGTCGGTCCTAATGTTTCCTTATGTGGTAGTGTCAAATATGGTTTATAATGTAAAAGAGACTGAGTAAATTTAACTCCTGAAACTCACTACATGCCATTGGATATCCTCCCACCTATTTGAGGAGGAGGGTAGTTGCTCTTGGGGAGGGGAATGAAGGGTCAGTGGAATTATGTGACAGACTTGTGAGGTTCAGAGGTTACCTGCTACTATCTGGTAACTCTACAGTACTGACCGTCTCATAGGAACCCCTGGATCCTGCTGATGCCAATGAAACAGTAGAGGCCTACCAGTGTATTGTGAGATCAAGAAGATTACCTCCAGTCTTGTTCTGGCCCTGATCAGCTCCCTCAAGGGATGGCCTGGCAGGAACTAAGTGCCATTTCTGTCTTATCAATAAAGATTCCATTATGGTCCTAGTGATGTTAACCTGAGCCGACATAATTAAAAAGGCCCCTGCTGGTTTTGGGTGGCTGCTTTTGTAGCCTGCAGTGAATGTCCTCATGGGTCAGATCTCAGTGGCTCCATGTTTTGGATATGTTAAAGGTCCATCCTCCTGATGTCTAATGTTTAGTCCACAATTCTGCAGATTTCTTCGTCCCCTACGTAACCAATTCACTCGATCTAATCCAATCTCCTGCTTACTCCCAACAGGTTTCAGTTATAATTTTCAAGCTACTATTTAATTCCAGTACTGGTAAATTGTTGCTTGGGTCCAAAGCAAAAAGTAATGTGTTTTGCTGCAATTTCCAAAATTGTTTCCTCAGTCAAAAGATGTAACTTTCATCTCTGCAAAAGCTTTTCTAGCCCTATATAAAAAAGGTCTCCTTTTGCAGTAACGGCTTTGTTGGGTAGGAAAATACTCTTAAGTTTTCCATTATAGCTACACCGAGGATGTGTGAGTTCCATATTTCTCTTTTCAGTGGTGACTTAAAGAAGCTGGGCCAAAGCCAATGGACAGTGTACAACAGTGTCAGAATGACATGCAGGCTAAATTATTTCCTTTGATAAGTCCTAAACTTTCCTTTTGAAGTTTCCTTAATGTGAATCCAACAAAGGAATTTGCTTTCTACACTGCCCCAGCCAAGTTTGGCTTTGGTCCTCTGGTGTAATAGCGACACCTGCTGTGCATTTGTGCCCATTACCTTGCATGGGGGGGGGGGAAAGAATTTTGGCCACAGGGGCAGAACCTAGGAAAATGGTAAACAAGTGTGTGACCCAGGGTGTTCCAGTCACGGTGCAGAAAGAGAAAATGCTGCTTTGCCTAGAATTTCATAAAATAATAAAAGGATGCTGTTCATAGAAGTTAGACCAGTGCATTTTGTGTGTGAGATAAATTCATTAAACACTTTTTCTTAAAGGAACAAAGAAACCTTAGTTTATGCCCCTTTGGGAACACTGCAAATCACTTTACAGTCAGTGAGGTACCTTTGAAGATTAGCCACTGTGTAAGGTATGGATGTGTTTCAGTTAACTTGTAATCAGTAAGCAAATGGCAATGTTATAATGACTATATTATCTCTTTTGGTAATATTGATACAGGAATGTACTGGCTAGAAAGTGGAGAAGTAGTGAATCTGAATTCTTTATGTCTAACTTGAGAGACCAGAACTGCACGCAATGCTCTAAGTGTGGCCTGACCAACATTTTGTACAACAGTAACATGACATCCCAACTCTTGTACTCAATGTCTTGGCTGATGAAGGCAAACATGCCATACGCCTTCTTCACCATCCTGCCAGATCATTTCTCATCAACTTCCCAGGGATCACCATTGACCAGAACTCAACTGGGCAAGCCACACAAATGAGAGCAGGTCAGAGGCTGGGTATTCTACGGCGAGTGATTCATCTCCTGGCATTGAAAAGCCTTTTCACA
>JAUZTB010000118.1:9472616-9482793 GCA_034780895.1 Rhynchobatus australiae | reverse complement strand
CACCACCCCTGGCAAGATGTTCCAGGTACCTACCACTCTCTGTGTAAAAAGATTAACCGCACACATCTTCTTTATACTTTGCCCCTCTCACCTTAAAGCTATATCCTCTAGTATTTGACTTTTCTTCCCTGGGAAAAAGATTCTGGCTATCTACCTCCATCAATGCC
This sequence comes from Rhynchobatus australiae, assembly GCA_034780895.1. NCBI lineage: Eukaryota > Metazoa > Chordata > Chondrichthyes > Rhinopristiformes > Rhynchobatidae > Rhynchobatus > Rhynchobatus australiae. The sequence goes on along the minus strand of JAUZTB010000118.1, from coordinate 9,482,626 downwards.
TCTCATAATTTTATAAACTTCTATCAGGTTTCTCCTCAGAGAAAAGAATCCAAGTTTGTCCAGCATCTCCTAATAGCTAATCCTCTCTAATCCAGGCAGCATCCTGGTGCACCTCTTCTGCACCCTCTCCAAAGTCTCCACATCCTTCCTGCAATGAGGCGACCAGAACTGTACACAATACTCTAAATGCGGCCTAACCACAGTTTTATCAGATTTCATGTTACAAAATGCCTTCTTTATAGGCCCACTACACATAGAGTCATAGAGCAGGTGTATGTACGATACACTCCAGAATCATCAGTCACCTTGTCTGCACTCAGTCACCATTTTTGGTTTCCTGTTATGGTTCAAATGCAGATGGCACTATGGATGGTCACAGACTGTAGGAATTGTGGTTACTGTGGGGACAGTGGGCCTGCATGCTTCACTGCCTATGGTCACACACTTGTTTGACTTTGAGGGAGTGGAATTGGTTCCATTATTGTTCATAGCCGTATTGACATATGGTCCCCACAAAGCAGCACGTGTGATGGTCTGCATCATGGCAAAGCCTGTTATCCCAGCAAATGTGCCTGGTTTCTCAAACTAACTGAAATATGGTCATCTTCTTTGATTAGAGTGCCTGACTGACCTTCCGTACTCACAGTGGAAGAAATATATAAAAGGATGTATAATAGTTAGTTTGACAGCCACAGGCAATGCTATCCTTGCCCTGTTCTGATGCTGAAGTTGTGTCTCAGCTGATGAGAGATTTTAATGAATTCATCCTTAGTTAAGCACAGATATCTAACGTGTTGTTCAGTTGCTTGCTGAACTGCATGGGAGATATGGCATCCCACTGAGGACCCTTCTGCTTCACTTCATCCTCCCTCTTGCACCATCTTGTCCTGTTCTGCATGCCCTGGGCATGGTCTGCCTGCCATGTTGTATTGTAAGAAGACTTAGCATACAATCCATGACTAGGGGAAACACTTTTCACAAAATGCAAAGTTTGCAAAACTTTTTTTAGAATTTGCTCTCCATCTCCTTCTGTACTTTTGAAACATGAGTAAATATAGAAACCTGAAGAATTGTAGCAACCATAGAACCATAGCCAGTAAAAAGAAACCAGCAACAAATATGCAGAGATAAGGGACAAGTGGCAGACTGGATTGTTAGATAGCTTCAGGATAGAAAGCAGAGAGTGGGAGGAAAGAGCAATTATTCACAGTGGGAAGTGGGGACTCTGCATCTCACAACTTATATTAATGATCTGGACTCTGGAATTGAATGCAACATCTAGATCTGTGGATGATTCCAAGCTGAGGGGGATAGACTATATTGAGCAGGTCGGCAACACATTACAGAAGGATATTAATAAGTTTGCAGAGTGGGCAAATAATTGGTAAATGAAATTCAACACAGATGAATGTTCTCTCTGGTGGAAGAATATTACTTGGAAGGTGAAAGTTTGGGTGGGAAAGAGGAACAAAGGGAGCCAAGAGTACATATAAACCCATCACTAGAAGTTGAGGGTGAGAAAGGATGAACAGACTGAGTCTCTTTTTTTCTTGAGAAAAAGAAGCCTTAGGAGTGACCCATTCAGGGATCTTTAAAATTATGAAGGATTTTAATCGAATGGACACCAAGAGAATATTTCCACTTGTGGGGAAGAGCACAACCTGAGGCCATCATTATAAGACGGTACTACATGGTCCCAAGTCCCCTCCTACAACATCATAAGATTCACCATTGTCATGAACCTCTATTGAAGCGGCCACTTGAATACTGTGGCTACAAGAGCAGTTCAGAGGGTGGGCATTCTGTGACACACATCCTGACACCCCCAGACTTTCTACCATTTACAAGCCACAAGACTGGAGTGTGATGGAAAATCTTCTATTTGACTGGATGAGTGCAGCTCCAACAACATGCAGGGAGCTCAACAGCATCCCGGACAAAAATCTCTTCTCAATCAGAGTCCCATCTTCCACCCTAAACATTTGTCCCCGTCACACACAGCCACTGCAGTGGGCACCAATTACAAAAGGCCACGTGATTGCTCATCTTGGCTCTCCGATAGCATCTGCCTAAAACTGCAGTCTCTGCCACCAAGAAGCACAAGGGCAGCAGGTGCATGGGACATCAGCTCCTTCAGGATCTCCTCCAAGTTGTACACCATCCTGACTTGGAATTATATCACTGGCTCTTCAGCACTGCTGGGGCTCAATACTGGAACTCTTTATCCAAAATATGATTACCTTCACTAGATGAACTGCAGGGGTTCAAGAGGGTGGCTGATCAACTCCTTCTCAAGGGCAGTTAGAAATCAGTAATGCATTGTGGAGTACAGAGTGATGAATAGTTCATACAACGCATATGGAGGACCATAAATGCACAATGTTTTAATGTAGCCATGTTGAACTCTGCTTCTGAAGTTTGTTGCCTTTGACTCTTGTAGCTTTTACTGAAGCCTAAATTTGTCAGGGAAAACAGACCTTATGCCTCTCAATAAGCACAAGCAATTAGTTCATATACAGTATATTTCTGCATGACTGATAATTGGCGAGCGAATTTTAGATCAGATGTTTCTCAGGCCATCTTGAGGTACAGGATCCAGAAACTGGGTGAGAATTGATGCAGTTTCTGCTTCAATGTCATCTGTTCTTGTAACTCTACTTCCAGTCTCCTCCACAAAAGCTGAGAGAATGGACTAGTCTGGAATAAGAATGCTTTGCAGATTTGTCAAAGATGCTCAATAACACATGACAGAAACTACCCTTTGGGGAGTGAGGACCTTTAGTATTAATTACTCCCTCGAGTGAATAACAAACTGGGATCAGCAAGCTCATAACTACCAGACAGTTGTCCGTAAAGAAATTATAATTGCTTGGCTTGTCATACAACTAGCATCTAGCACGTTTATTACTTACCATTAATGCTGTATGTGATTGGGTTGTTAATACCTCTATCTCCATCAATTGCTGTTACAGTGATAATAACTGTGTTCTAAACAAAAAAAAAAGATTTATATTTTGTTCATGTTTATTGGAGGTCATGCGCATCTTAACATTTAAAAATTAGTGTGATAAATTGATTTCTTGGCAAACATACCACAGGTAAATTCTCTGGAATTCGAACATGATAAACTGAGCTTAAGTACTCTGGTGGTTTATTTGGCATGTCAATCACATTTATGATCAGTCTTGTAGTTGAATATTTTGCTTCTGGTTTGCCTTGATCCTGTTAAAAGAAAGAATTTAAGCTTTCAATTTTCACCACGCTGGGCTGACTGTTCAACATGAAGTCGTCAGCTTTGCAAGGAATTCTTATTTACCCTTCTTAATAAATGTCAGGATAGCCTTGACCAAATGGCTCCTGACACTAAACCTTTTTTTTAAATTTGCTGAGAAATCTGATCAAAGAGCAAGGGATAGTGCCAAGGTAAAGACAGGGGAGAGAATTCTTGTGGGAAGCAGACGGATATGAGGGATCAGGCACTGCTTTGAACCCAATGAAAGAACAAATTAACATAACAAATGGACAATTTTCACCCTACAAGTTACAATTTGGATGTCCCTATTGATTACACACATAAATGTTCGCTTATGCTACTTTTGATTGGTTTGTTTGCTTTGGAGGCAGAATGGTGGGTGTTGAGTCTTGTTTAGTTCTTGGGTTATCCACTCAGTGACAAGCTATTCTATTTTCTCCTGTCAAAATTAATAATTTAATTTAGTTTCCACCAAGACTGTTGGAGCATAATCCACTTAGAATGTAAATAAATTTTACAAAGGAAGCCCTGTTCATTTATTGGAGTGATCTGTCCCATTATCACTTACCACTGCCTTGACAAGAACCTGGTAAATGCTGGCTCTTGCAAATTCCAGCTGACCTTTCAGGAAAACACTGCCATTTTTGGATATTTCAAACAACTCAACATTATCTGAGGGTATAAACTGAGCAAAAAATGTTAAGAGGGTATGTCAACCAAATATGCTTCCTTTATGCAATCTAAATAAAGTACTCCATCTGATATATAAGGGAAATAACTATTAAGGTATAGAAAAAGGAATGGATAAATAGTTACCTCTATAATTTCATATGTTACTGAACCATTATTGCCTCTATCAGAGTCGCTAGCAAATACTTTGAAAATCTCCATTCCCACTTTTTCATTCTGCTTCAAAAGAAAATAAGGGTCCTCTTAATAATATGTTTTTCAAAGCAATTTGGCAATTATTATGTCAGTTTTGACAACATATAATTGACTATAGTTCAAAGCTGCATGCTTAAAGGGATAGAGTTTGGCATGTAAAGCTGGATACCTCTGCGACATCTGCTTGATAAGGTAACCCTTTAAATACTGGTGCATTGTCATTAACATCTTCAATGAATATGTGAAGCGTCTTTTTCACCTACATGTACAGAAAGAGGAGCCATAATTAAATGGGAAACCAAGTGAAAAAAGACAACAGATTACCAAGCACTTGACTGAACCATATAATTTCTCTATTACTGCTCTTCATCTTGATTCTTAACAAAAGAGAAACTAAAATGCAGTATGATCCAAAGAGAAGTAATTTAACATTATTTTTGTAATACGACAGATAACTTTTCTACAATCAATTTGCCAGTGTTGCAAGCAGGAACCATGTTAACACAGAAGAAGAAACCCTTCATAACGGGATATCTCAGGAGGAATCATTCAGGAGTTCCTCTCACCTGGTCAGTCTATCATTGTTATAAATTTAGTCATCTGGAAGCTGCCCTTGTTGAGTTCTATGAAACACTTCACAGAAATCACTCAACTCAAGCAACATTCAATTGACTTGGAACAAAGGCTTTGAGAGTGGATTCCCAGACTGGGCAGAATGGAAATGTGAATAAAACATCATTGATTGTTATCGATGTTACCTACCAGTGCATTTATTCCATCATCAACAGTAATGGTTATTCCAAAATGGTCATTATTATTTGCATAGATCTGCAAAAGGGAAGACTGGAGTTATGCAGAGAAAAGACATAAAAAACATCAAGTAATTAAAATTCAAATGTAAAACAGTTTTAATGGATTGTCCAGTAAATTTCTCTACACTTCTTCTGTTTGCTTTATTGGTCAAGCTATTAACCCATTAAAATATGACTGGAGGGATAGCAGACAAATATGCTATATGTGTTACAAATTTCATGTAAATTGGGGTTACCTTAAATCTCCCACCTTGAAAACAACTCCGGGTATAGATTGCACAGGTATTGTATAAAGAGCCTAAACTTTATCCTATTTCCAAATGTTCATAGCTTTATAGGGTCATAAAATCATAGAATTGTAGCAGCATAAAAGGAGATGATTCACCTCAGTTCGTATGTGCTGGTCATCTGTAGAGGAATCCATTTCAACATTCTTCCCCAATGTCCTTGCAAATGTTTTCCCTTTTGGATTGGATGGATCGGCATCCACCGCACTTTCCGGAGTGCTCTCCTGATTATAACTACTTACTGCGGAAGGTTTTCTCTCACATCACCCTTGCTCTTTAGCCTCTCATTTTAAAGCTGTGTCATATGTTCCTTGACTTCTCTGCATATGGAAAAGATTTCCCTCTTTTTCTTTATCCTGACCCTTCAGGATTTTGTTCAATACTATCAAATCTCCTCACATTTTTCTGTTCTTAGTATTTTTTTCTGTAATTCCTCTAGTGTATTCACATCCTTCCTAAATTATTGTATCCAGAATTCAGAGCAATGCTCTGGTTGTGATCTAACCAGTGCTTTATAAAGCCTTCTTTACTCTGTCTCTATTTATGACACCCAGGATGCCTGCTTAACATTCCTGCTAGCTTCAAAGACTGAGGCATATGTATACCCAGCTCCCTCTGTACCCACTCTAGAATTGTACTGTTCAATCTACATTGCCTGTTTGGTCATCATGTCAAATATGTAATTTCTTTCTTCCCTGCATTAATTTCTTTCCAACACATGCATTTCCATTCAAGCTTTTCCACGTACTCTTGAGGTTTACTATTATCCTGCTCACAGTTTACCACAATTTCCACCTTTGTGTTATCTGTGGATTTTGGAAATATTACCACAAACATCCATATCTAAGTCATTAATATATACCCAAAAGGGTGTAGTCCTGGTACTAACCTCTGGGCAATACTATGGTCTACCATTCTCCAGCCTAAACCACTCTTCTTTCTGTCCCTAAGCAATTTCTTATAAATGCTGCTAATGATTCATTCATTTCATGGGCTTCAACTTTTCTAGTCAGCCGTTTATGACCAAAACTTTCTGAAAATATTCAGCATCCACCATGTTATCTCCTTTCATCATTTTCTGCTTTGTTATCAAAAACTCAATCAGATTAGTCAAATGCAATATGTCTTTACCAGGGCAAGTTCTCCTTTTATTAAATTCAGATATCTCCAAATGCCTAATGACTTTTCCCTGATTATTGTTTCTAAAGGCTTCTCACCAAAAAGGTTAAACATTGGCAAATAGTTGCTGATTTTTTTTCTTGTGCATTTTTTAAACTAATGTATAATATTTGTTACTTTTCTTTATATTGATCTTTAAATAGCCACCCAGCCAATCTGCTTCATGTCAAAATATAACCCCCGGGACCTCTAAAGCATATGTAAAATGGGTAACCCTGCTCAAGGTAAAGGTCCTAACCTCTAGGCTGTTGACATTTGAAACAGTGAGTTAAGCCACAATTAGTGGTGAACAGAGCCAAAAGAAATACATTTACAGCTTTGGAGTCTCATTTCTTCAGGACAAAATTAAAAGGTTGCAGATTTTTTTTAAAATGTATGTTTTTCTACTGTTTAAATTTCTTTCTTAATCTCTTGTGCACATCTTAATCTTTATTTTGATTTTACTATAATGATTGTGACACAACTTACATATCCTCTTACTTAACTATCTTTGAGAATTCTTCAATCTGATTGGTTGTTTAGTGTTCCTAATGCTTCCATGTTATTGGGTCCCATGGATCCAATGCAGGAGGTCCCAAATTCAAAGTGACATAGAGAGAGAGAAGGTATGCAATCAAGAGTTGGCTAATACTTTGTGGGTAGTTTCTTTTGAAGTCAATGTCAAATATTATCATTTTGTCACTGTGATATTTGACCCACTGGCTTTACTTTTAAACTCTTGGAATTTTGGAGTGGTGGCCAAGTTATAAAAGTTGAATGAACCAGCTGTTCTGGTATGCTAAATAGGTCTTCAAGCTGAACATTTATTGCTTGGGACATTTTACCATATGTGATTTATTCAAATCAAGCATTAAGATCAAATCCTTTGCTATGACATATTTCTTAACATTTTTGTTAGTCAAAGAATTTCTCATGGTTTCATGTCCTGCCAACACAAACAATATATCGATCAGATAATACAATGTATAACTGGAATGTTATTTCAAGATAATTATTTTAACATGAAATTAGGCACAGGTCTTGATAATGAGAAACAATGGATGAAGAGAGCGTTCTATGTAGTTATTGCAAATGATAATGACCCTGCATTTCAGAAATTGTTGACCATACATTTGCAAAAAGGATTTGAAGTTTCTTTTGAGTGTTGTATTTTAAACACAAGATGAATTTGTGCTGCTTTCCAAAGGTGAGTCACATAATGCATAGAAGCCATTACTCAGAACATCAGGGAAACATGGAAATGCATTTTAACACTCCTCATTCAACGGAAGCTGAAATGAGGAGAAATGGCGATTCAAGTGCATCTCATTTTTTACCAATTTCAGTTCCCCTCTATTTCTCCCATACCTACCCCTCGACATTTCACTTCATGCCCTCTACCCTCCCAAAGGCTGGTAGGGTCCTTCCTAAATTGTATCGATCTGCTCTGATAAGATCATCAGGGCAAAAATGTTTTGGGCACTTGGGGTCTACATACAAGGTGTAGCTCGCTCTCTATTGGACTTGATATTCATTTGCTAATTTTGATTAAAAAGTAAACATGAATAAAAAGTAGATGATCCAAGTGTGAATAAACAATTTATTTCTGCTAACTGCACCTTCCATGCTGCGCCATGAGCGCACATTAGTTACGTAATAGTTGTGGGAGGTTAACCATACCAACCCTGAGATATCACTGCCGGAGTTCCTCTTGCCAGTATCCCCAGGCCAGACCACCTTCAGGTGCTTCAGCAGTGGGGATATTTGCTGAGGATTGTACAATGGTCAAATATACTTGCAACTCCTCTGCAAATGAAGCAGGTTCTGCAGCACAAGCTGCAGGCATGGCAAGCAACATACATACCACAGAAGCGTCAGGAAATGATCAACTTCCACAATTAAGAGTCTAACCATTTAACCTTGACTTCCAATGACATTATCATTGCTGAGTCCCCCACCATCAACATTGGCCAAAAATTCACTTGGACCAGACACGTACACACCATGTCTACAAGGGCTGGTCAGAGGCTGGGTATCATCTCCAAAGCCTTTCCACCACCAACAAGGCAGGAGTCAGAAGTCCTCTCTTGGATGAGTGAGGCATCAACGATTTACAAGAAGCTTGACACCATGCAGCATAAACCGGCTTGTTTGATTGGCACCCCGTTCCACCACCCAAACCATTCATTCCCTCCATCATAGTGGCTGCAGTGTGTACCACTTCCAGAATGCACTACAATTACACATCCAGGCTATTCCAACGGCACCTTTCAAATCCATGACCTCAACCAGCAAGGACAAAGACAGCAGGCACGTGGGAACGCCACCACTTCAGGTTCCCCTCCAAAGTGGATTTCAACCTGAGTTGGAAATATATCACCAGTCCTTCACTGTCACTGGCTATGAACCCTGGACCTCCTTCCCCAACAGCACTGTGGGATTACCTTCACCAGAAGCATTGTAAAAATTCAAGAAGGTGGCTCACCATCAACTTCTCAAAGGTAATTTTGTGATTGTGCTAGAAAGGGTGCAGGGGAGATTTAACAGGATGTTGCATGGGATAGAATAGAGACTGGTGAGGCTAGGACTGTTTTCCCTGGAGTGGAGAAGGTTAAGAGGGAACATTTTTGAGGGGTATGAAATTATGAGGCTTATAGATTGGGGGACTGCAGGGAACTTTCTCCCCAAATCAGGTAGATAAGACCAGAGGAAATAGATTTAGGGAAAGGGGTAAGAGATTTAGAGGGAAGATGAGAGGGACCTTCTTTGCCTAGAGAGTGGTAAGTACCTGGAATGCAGTGTGGTTAAAGCTGGTTTTCTGACAGTATTTAAGAAGTACCTGAATGAGCATTTGAATCATTTAAGCATAGAAGACCATGAAACAAGAGCTGGGCGATGGGATTAATACAGAAGGGTGTGCCAAGGGTTGGCATGGACAAATTGGGCCAAAAAGCCTGTTTCCATACTGTATGATTCTATGACTCCATGACACTATGATTCTATGACATGCACAGCCAGACCTACTGGGCATGTCTCCCTGCTCTACATTTTACAACTCCCACATTCTTCTGTCTATGCTCTTTTTTTTTCTTATTGTCACTTTCTAACTGCTCCCATTCACTCAGTGACCAGATAATCTTGTATACAGTTTATTCTCATGTTCACCTGGTTCTTAACTCTTCCCCTCACACCACTCTCCCAACCCTCCCTGCAGCTTAACAAACTTCTTTTGTCTCCTCTTCAGTTCTGTTGAAGGGGTCTCCATTCTGAAACATTGATTCTGATTCTCCTGCTCCTGCCCCAATTCTCTGCAAATTTCTCTGCAAATGCCAATTCTCTTCTGAAACATACTGCTGAATCTGCTTCATTTACCCTTTCAGGCAGTGTATTCCAATCACAACAAATCTATCTACAATCGAAAAAGGTGTGATATAGTGTCAGTATCTGCAATTCATTCTATTTAAAGGCAGAATACAAAGTGCTGATGTGTAGCTTTTCAGCATTCTTCACTGGGGATGAGTTTATAGGCAAGTGTGCTTTGCAAGTTATCTTAAATTCATGTCCTTAGATCACAACTGATCCTACTACTAATGAAATGTTTCTCTCTATCTGCTT
>JAUZTB010000118.1:9461396-9472516 GCA_034780895.1 Rhynchobatus australiae | reverse complement strand
AGAATGGTGAGTACCTGGAATCCACTGGCTGAGAGAATGGTGGAAGCAGAATTGCTGACCGCATTTGAATCAAGCATTTGGAATTGTTGAGGCATAGAAGGTTAGTGGCCAAGTGCTGGAAGATGTGATTGGCACGGATGGGTGCCCACTGGTCAGCATGGACATACTGGGCCAAATGGCCTGTTTCCATGCTATATGACACAATGAATAATTAGGGATGAGCAGAAAATGCAGGCTTTTCCAGCACAACCCAGATTCTGGGAAATAAATATAGAAATAAATAGAATGTGATCCTGAGATCTGGATCAATGATCCGCAGACATGTGTTCAATTCCATCACAGCAACTGGGGAATTTACATTCAATTGATCATGTGAATAAAAATAAAGGAAATGATAGTATCAATGATGGAGGGCAGCACAGTGTCACAACAATTAATGCTGCTGCCTCACAGTTCCAGGGACCCAGGTTCAATCCTGACCTCAGGTGCTGTCTTGAATGTTCTGTCCATAACCATGTCCGGTTTCTCCAAAATCCCAAAGATATCTTGGTAGGTTAACTGGATACTGTAAATTATCCCTCAGTGTAGGCAAGTGGCGGAGGAATTGAAGGGGAGTTGTTGGGCATGTGTGAACAAGAATGAGCTGCGGGGTCACAAGGAGGTGGGAAAAGGAACTGATGGGATTATTCTACTGGGAGCTGCCATGAACCTGATGGGCTGAATGGCCTCCTTTACATTATAGTATGCCACCATGAATCTACTGGATTATGCTAAATCCCTGAAAACTAAAACACTGCAGATGCTGTAAATCTGAAATAAAGACAGAAAATGCTGGAAATACTCAGCAGGTTAGCAAATGTCCCAGCTTGACAGCCATCCCTACATGATGAAAGGTCATCAATGTATAATGTCAACCCTCATCCCCTCTCCACAGATGGTATCTGACCTACCAAGTCACCCCCATTACTCATTACCCTAACCCTAACCTTACACCAGAGCTGGCCAGTTTTGACACCTTGAAAGTGATGTTATCATATTCTCAGATTTGCTTATGAGATAGAAGGAGGCCATTCAGCCCATCGAGTCCAGGCCAGCTTTCAGAGTATTTCCGCCAGTCCCATCCCTTCACTTATTTCCCTATAACCTATTCTCTCTCACATACTTCTGATTCTCCTGCAAACCAACCTAAATTAGCCAATAAACCTAACAGCCAGCACATCTTTGGGATGTGTGAGGAAACCAGAGCACCTGGAGGAAGCCCACATGTTCACAGGGAGACTGTGCAAACTACACACAGATGCATCACTGTGCTGCCCCTCCTCACCAATCATCTGTTTGCTGGATATAGTTTCCACTCGAACCACTCAATTCCAGACCTCTCTGTGCTCTTAATTCAGACATGAGTGCAAATGCTGAATGCCAGAAAAGAAGTCTTTCACTTCGCTTGGCAAGGTAAGGTATTGAGAACATGAGCATAAGAAGTAAAAGTGTGAGTAGGATATTTGGCCCTTTATGTCTCCCTTGCCATTCAATAATACCATGGACGATCTTTTACCTCATCATCACTTTCCTGCACTAACCCCATTTTCCTTGATACCATTAATATTTAAAAATCTATTGACCTCTGTCTTGAATATACTCAGTGAAAAAAAAACAAGCTAAAGGTAACATTGATGTGAAGGGAGAGCAAGACTTTGCTGGCATTTCACCTTTAGGATCTGGGTTCAACTTGTTGGGCTGGGTGTCTGCTGGCTGCTAGAATCCTGAATTTGAGCAAGTGGGATATAGTAGAAAACTGGGTCCAATCTGGATAGCTAGTATAGGAAGTAAATGTTGCATTAATGCAGGAAATGCCTTAACAACATGAAGAAGAGGGAACTTACTAGACATTGGATTGTGGTGTACATAATATGGGAATGTGGAACGCTGACCAGGTGCCTGGGATGCACCTTGACAAACAGAAGAAGTGGAAATTAAGGAGCAAATGCATTAATTTTTGAGCTGCCTGATAAGCCATACAATAGGCCAGAAAATCCAAATGCCAACTGATAGAGTGATTTGGCAGACTCCCTTAGCCCCTCTGATGGTAGGGAGGGTGTTGAAATTAGTCCTCATTGATGAAGCAAATGGACAATTGTGAATCATTGGTTGTTTTGCAACATGTCTTGTCGAGTAGGCTGCAGATTGACATCATCTGTTTGACGCTATTGATGAAGACCAACTTCACCCAGCATCACAAAGCCAAGGGCAACATTGACTTTCATGTAATGAATGAATTATCTTTTCACCAATACCAGGTAAAACAAGCAATAAAAAGAATACAGTCGTCTCCATTGCCGCACTATTGCTGCATTACAATAAAAAATGGTAATGTAGTAAAAAAACACACACAAACCTCTCTGTCAATGGCTTCTTTAATAGTTACATCACCACTGGTGCTATCCACTGTAAAGTAAACTGATGCTAATTCTCCCTCCAACCCATACAAAAGTGGATCGCCGTCTTTATCTTCAGCAGCTATCCGAAAAACAGATGTACCTGGAGTGGGAATATGAAATGATAATAAGATATGAAGATCCTGATGGCCAGGAAGTGAAGAGAGATGGAATGGAAGGGTTGAAGAGGAGGATATTAGTAATTTCTACATCAGCACAAGAACAAAGATAAAGTGATCAAAGTAAAAGGGGATTGATGACAGATGTGATAAAGGATAAAACCGAGTAAGAAAGACTGACTGAAAGATCTGATACAATTGGATTCCTTTTTGCTTGAGTAACATGTTCAATGTTATATTAGGATGAAACAACAAAGACCCAGAATTTCCTGGCAATAACAAGTTTCTGGCACTCACTGTTTATTTACCTGCTAAGCTGTACTTAACTTATGCAGATGCACTGGCAAGGCTTCCTTGTCACAGTCTTACAGTGTGGAAACAAGCTCTCATGGAATCATAGAATCACAGAATCATAAGCACAGAAAGAGGCCTTTTGGACCACCTAATCCACGCTGACTGTATTGTATATCTATACTAATCCCTTCTGCCTATATTAGGCCCGTATCCTATATGCCCTTCCTGTCTGGGTACCCGTCGAGATGCCTATTAAACATTCGGCCCAGCAAGTTCACTCCAACCATCAAGAACACATTTACACTAATTCCTTGTTATTTAATCCTCTGTATTTTCCATAAACTCTCCCTCAATTCTACAGTCACCTGAACACCAGGGACAATTTACAGTGGCCAATTAACCCTCATATCTTTGGCTTGTGGGCTGTTACCCAAGTGGACATCAAGAGAATGTGCACACTCAACACAGGTTAGGATTGAACCCAGTGGAGTGAGAACTGTGAGGCAGCAGCTTGATTAGTTGTGCCACTGTGTCACCACGTAGAAAATATTGCAAGTCTTGTCACCATTCTGTATATAAATCCCATCAGGTGGCAGGGCTGGAACAAGCCCTTCCCCCACAGAAATGCTGAAAAAACTTTTCCAACTGGCTGTCACCACAGCCCCAGATTAGCCAGATGTCAAGACTGTCAAAAACTTGAATGTTTGTTGATGTCTCATGTAGAAACATTCAAAACCTTCAAAAAATAAGTAAAAGCAAACCAATCATTAACATTTTTTGCAAAGTAAAAACTAATCAAAAAAACCCTTAAAAATATTTCAAAGTTTTAAAATAAACTCAATTAATTAAAAATATTAAAATGTAAAACTTTTCTAAATACTTCCCAGCTTTAGCTCTTCATTGAAATGAATAGGGTTGTTGTTCCTTTGCCAGTCTAACCTGGGGTGTGGTTAGTGGTCAGGTTCCCTGGCGTAAGTTCCAAGGAACTCCAGGAAGCTGCACTCCACCACAGGAGTCGAGGGTGAGACCTGTGGCCGAACATGCTTGGCAAAACCCCAGCAAATATTGGCCAGGGCATTTGGCTCTCTGCATTCAGGTGAGACTCCTGAATTTCCCAGCACTTATGATAGGAAATGCCTGCAGAGCTTCCAGTGTTTCTCGGGAAAATAAAGAGCTGCAGTGATGACTTTTCCTTGATTCATTTTTCAAGATTTGTTCATTTTTGGCAAGGCTGGCATTTATTAACCATGCCTAATTGTCCTTGAGAACATGGTGGCTGAGCCACATTCTTGAATACTGCACTCCTTCTGGTGAAGGTATTCCCACAATGTAGCTGGGTTGATAGTTCCAGAATTTTGACCCAATGATAATGATATATTTCCAATTTAAGATGTGTGTATTGGAGAGAAACCTACATGTGATTCCCACAAAACAGACATGTTAAAATTCATTTTGACATTTTCATGTGGTAAAAAAGCTAGCAGACTGAAACCACTCTCATAATTCCACCCAGTGTCTTCAGAATGTACAACTGAGTGCCAGCTCATTGCTGCAGGTTTCAGATGCTACAACCAAGGAACTGCCTGTAATCAGACATTGGAACATCAGTAATCAGACATTGCAGGTTTAGCAGAGGAGAGGAAAAATAAACAGTCAGGACAGTTTTTGATTCGGTTCCATTTTGTTGCTCTTAATGTGACATCAAGCTCAAACTTAATAATATTGGAGGAGAGAAGTGAAAGATCATATGTTAATTTAAGTTTATGCAACTTATGTTTGCTACATCTATAATGTACTCTGCTGTTGCTGCATAAAGCTAATCTTCATGGCATTTATACCTTGTGTATATATGCCTATAACAACAATAAACTTGAACTTGAGCTAGATCCATGGGCAGCATAAGGAAACCAATATCAGACTCCCCTCCCTCGCTAGCTACCCCATTATCAGGGTTCTAAGTCTCACTCAGTTGAACTACATCATCTGCATTCCTGACACCAAACTCCTGAAACAAACTCGCCACTCCAAGCTCTGTCACGGCAAGTGATTTCCAAGAGGATAGAGAAAGTACTTCAGTTGTGTACGCAAAGTCCCCTTGAAAAGAAGTAACATCCTCACTGACTCATGGGTCTCCCTGACCCATGACAACTCACAATGGAGGAACATCTGGGAAGACATTGAGAAAGTCAAGTCTCTTTGACAGGAGAGTGTGAAGGCCAAGCAATAAAGGACTAAAGAATCTCCAAGATAACCACCTACCTGTCCAATCAAACACCTCCTGCCCACCTCCGGCAGACTCTGCAGCTCCCACATTGGTTGCATCTTCCACCTCAGAAACCACAAAATTGGAGTGGAAGCAAGTCATCCTCAATCCCTCAGCCCAAGAATGGGGCAGGAACAGTTACAGTTCTAGAACTTCAATCAACTTAAGTTTACCTTTTGGTGCATCTTCAGTCACACGTACAACCGTCATGTTTGCCATAAATGTCGGAGCCAGATTTTGCGACCAAATTAAAACAGACTTTTCTGTAAAACAGTTATAACAAATTAAACAAATTAATTCAACTTCGATACACTATAAAAGTGTTGCACAGCATGAGTTGAATGACTTCAGTTGAGGATTAATATGAGAGCTTCTGAATGTTTCCCGATCCACTTGACACTGTTGGATTGCATATTTTCAAAATAGTTATAGTCTGAAAATGATGTATTGGCCATTGAATATGCTCTGAAAATCAAATAGCATTGATTTGCACTTTTCATTTACTCCTCTCCCAAACATAAGCCGCACTTAGAAGGAATAAGTGATTTTGGATCTTTGGTTTTTATTCATTAATAGGATGTGGGTTCACTGGAAGGCCAGCATTTATTGCCCATCCATAAAAGGTGGTGTTGAGCTACCTTCTTGAACTAGTGCAGTCTCTGTGGTGAATCCAGTGCTGTTGAGTTGGAAGTCCAAGGGTTCAGACACAGTGACGATGAAGGAACAGTGACGTATTTCCAAGTCAGGACTGTGCGTGACTTTGAAGGGAACCTTCAGGTGATGGTGTTCCGTATACTTAAGTTTTTGTTCTTCTTGGTGATGGAAGCTGCAAGTTTGGAGAAACTGCTGAAGAAGATTTAACAGATGCCCTGCCAGGGATGATTGTGGAAGCAGATACGATAGAGGCAGTCAAGAGGCCTTTAGATGGGCACATGAATATGCAGGGATGAGGGGCTATGGATCACATTGCAGGCAGAAGGGATTATTTTAATTTGGCATCATGCCTGGTACAGACATCATGGCCTGAAGGGCCTTTTCTTGTGCTGTTTTGTTTCATGATTTGTAAATAGCTGCAATACATTCTGTAGATGTACTTGCAGCTGCTCCTGGCTTTTCTACATGTCACACTGAAGTTACTCTGCCAGTGTGATGGCCATTGTAGAGTGTGGGGAATATGTCAGCCTACGAGATTACAGAAAGTGAAGGGATACCACTCAGTGGATACCCAGCTTTTATCTGCTAGTTTTGTTCTGAACTACCCTGTTTCGCACAATGGTTTGGCTTTGGGAGATGGAAATTGTCCTCAGTGTGAAGAAAGGAAGAAATGAGAGGTGGTTACTACCACTAATGGTGATATGAGCAGATGCATCTTCAATAAACAAACAATTCCAAATAGATTTAAGTTTTCTTTTAGCTTCTATTTAGTTTTCTCGCCACCTATTGTAGAACCAGCCTGGCAGTTCTTCCTTCTGGTTTGGCCAGCTCACTGATGCTACTAAACCACACTTGATGATGAACTTTAAAGTTCCCCACCCTTAGTATGTTCTGTGCCCTTGCTACATTCAGTGCTTTTTCCAAGTTGTGTTCAACATGGAGGAAAACAGACTCATCACCTGAGATAGCATGACAGGTGGACTTAGGAAGAGAACAAGAAGACAAAAGAAAGAGGGGCAGAAATAGGCCATTCAGCCCATCGTATCTGTTTAGCCATTCAACAAGATCATGCCTGATCCTCAAACATCATTTTCCCACCTTGTCCCCAAAACCCTTGATTCCCTTAATATCCAGTAATCTATTAACTTCTGCTTATTCCAAAAATTCACCACACTCTACGTGAAGAAATTTCTCCTCATCTCAGTCCTAAATGGCCTGTTCTTTATTTTGATACTGTGACTCCTAGTTCTTGACTCCTCAGCCAGTAGAAACATCCTGCCTGTATTCAACCTGTTGAATCCTATAGAAATTAGTACATTTCAATGAGGTCCCCTCTTCATTCTTTTATATTCTAGAGAATGGAGACTGAGCCTCCTCAGTATCTTCTCATTTGACAGGACAGCCAGCTCAGGAATGAGTCTGGTTTCCTTCATTCACTTTTGATCTGATGCCACAAGTCAAGTTGAAGACACCAAGAGCCCCTCTGTATCTACTGCAATATAAATCTACAGAACAAAAGCACATCCAACTCCCCACATGCAACTTCAAGTGTATAGGATACACTGTATTTGTGATGGATGGTTCGTCCACTTAATCATCAGTAAGTTGAGCACATAGTTAAAATCGCTTACGTGAAATAAGAATGAAGCAGATTGCAGAAAAACACTGAAGAATTTTCCTTTGCTCAGCCACCATTTCTGAAACTCTCTTTCAGCATGAACACCTGTAAAAAAGAACTGTGTTTAATATTGCCATTAAACATACCTCTCAAATATATGCTTACACAGTAAATTTACTCCATTTGCATTTTCTCACTATTTCTCACTAAAATACACACCAGAAAATCTGAGGGATGTAAAATGTTCCTTTCCCTGAATATAACCAGAGAATTATTGAAGATCTATGACACAGGAGGCCATTTGGCTCCTCGTGTCCAGGCTGCTTAAGAAGCAGTGACCCAGCCTAATCCATCTTCCAGCTCTTGATCCAGTCGTGACCTTCAAGTACACATCCAGGCACTTTTTAAAGAGTGATGAAGGATTCTGCCTCTACCCTACCAAACCCGTACCAGCCTCTGGGTGTACACATGCTTCCTTATCTCCTCTCTATTCCTTCTACTTTTAAATCTATGTTCCTGGTTTTCAACCCCTCTGCTAAGGGAAATAGGTCCTTCCTACCTACTCAATCTAGAAGCCTCACAATTTCAGACACCTCAGTTAAGTCTTCACGAAACTTCCACTTTTCAAAAGAAAATAACCGCAGTTTATCCAATCTTTCCTCATAGTTAGGGCTTTCCGATACTGGCAACACCCTCGATAATTTCCTTTGCACCCTCACAGTGCAATCACATCTTTCCTGTAGTGTGGTGACTAGAAATAGCTACACCTCTCAAGAAGTGGTTGAACCAGTGTTGTATGCAGTTCTAATTTAATCTCCTGCTCTTACACTCTACACCATGAT
Organism: Rhynchobatus australiae; assembly: GCA_034780895.1. Lineage (NCBI taxonomy): Eukaryota > Metazoa > Chordata > Chondrichthyes > Rhinopristiformes > Rhynchobatidae > Rhynchobatus > Rhynchobatus australiae. The sequence continues at coordinate 9,464,291 of JAUZTB010000118.1, read as the reverse complement.
CACTAAAGGAAAATATCCCACATGCCTGGTTAACTGCCTTTTCAACCTGTCTTGCTGTCTTTGTGAATGTGTGGACATTCGCTCTTTCTGTTCTTCCATGTCTATTAATACTGGATATTAACACAGCATTGAAAAACTGAGGTACAATAACAAGAAAAGTTCAGTTTTTAGATTCATAACAAATTAAGTCAGTTTAATGCTCCTGTATTTTATTTGAAATAGGTTCATTCGCATGCTTGATTCCTTGTCCATTCATTCACATGAGCTTTTCAAAATTGCATTCCTTTCTCTGCTAAAGTCCAGATTATAGTTCAATTCTTACCTTTGGTTTAAGAACTTAATTAGGAAGTAGAAAATTGGCATCCAAACTTTGACATTTCCGATCTCCTCTCAATTTTCCTCATTGGAACAGCCAATACCTGGACACAATTTTGCACTTTATTAAGTGTCTTCAAGTTTTTACCCTGTGGACCTCTCTGTCCACATTATCTCAACTCAACACATTTCCCAGGGAATATTCTGCTGTGATTATTGCATAAATCAACCAAGCAGCAACAATGTGTTGCAGTGAAGCAGTCTGGAGTAACTTCTGGCAGTCAACTCAACTTAGAATTGCCATAGCAACGCGAGCTCTTAGTACCCATTAAATCTAGGTTGAAGCCAATTGGGAACTCCAGCACATCACAACTAATCTCCGTCAAGAGACAACATGAGAGCAGTCAGTCGTGTAAAGTACAAAAGTAAATTATTCTCACAACACATAGATGTAATATATCTTCAAGTCCAACAAATTAAGAGGTTTATGAAAAATTGTCTTGTGACAGTGATTAGTTCTGCAGCAGAGAATGGTTTTATTCATAATAGAATACTAAATATATACTTTTTTGGAGTAGTAACAAAATTTGCATTTCCTGAGAGATGCTTTTCTTGAAACAAATAGATAACCATTTAAGGTCAAGTGGTGTTTCTCATCCCCAGAACCTTATGTGACTCTTAGAAATGTTCATCTTAAATGACTCTGTTGCAGCAGCAGAACTATGATACCTGTGGAGCTGTCATGATCTGTGCAAAAATGATCTATAGTACTGAGGTAGTCTACCTCTTTCCTCAACTGCTGATATTAAAGTAAGTGCTTGTTATGTTACCAGATGTCTCTGATGGAAAAGATTAACAGATTCAAATGTTTAAAGCGGAAATCAATCTGTTCCTGGAAAAGGAATATAAATTCTCTTAAAAGATCAGGAGCCACATGATGGCTAAAGGGAATTATTGCAAAAAGTACAGGAAATTTAAAAAAAGTGGTGGATGAGGGCTGGAAATAATATAGAAGTGATTTAGCGATATCTGAAGTGAGTTTTAGAATACTTGTGTGGTGGTCATAAATGCAAGAATTGTATTAAACAAGCTTGGTGAGCTACAGGCACATTTAACTATGTGGGATCATGATTAGAAATAAGAAATTTAAGAAAGCAAAGTAACTATAAACCATCCAGTCCTTCAAGCCTGCTCCACCATTCATCAAGATCATGTCCAATCTTCCAGCTTTGTGGAACTTTGCTGCATATCCCTTTATTCTCTAATATCCAGAAATCTATTTCTCTCTGTTTTAAATGAACTCAGTAGCTGAGTCTCCAAGGTTCTCCTCATCGCAGTCTTAAATGGCTTACCCCTTCTTCTGAGACTGTGATCCCTAGATTCTTCTGCCAAGGGGATTCTTCATCCTCTCTGAGCCCAGCTGTCAAGCCTGTAAGAATTTTGTAAGTTTCCATGAGATCTGCTCTTATTTTCCTAAACTCTAAAGAATACTGGCTTAGTCCATTTAATCTCTCCTCACATGAAAACCTACCATCCCTGGAATCACCCAACTGAATCTTCATTGCTCTCCTTCAATGACAAGTGACCTCCTTGCTTAGGTAAGGAGACCAGAACCATGCACAATATTCGACATGCAGTCTCCCAAAGACCCTGTGTAATTACAGGAAGGCTTCCTTACTCCTGCATTCAAATCCTCTCGTGATAAAGGCCATACCACGAGATACCACTTGCAAGATACCACTTGATATCACAATGTTTTCCATTATTTCATTGTTAATAATGGACTCTAGCATTTTCCCCACTACTGACGTTAGGCTAACAGATCCATGGTTCCCCATTTTCTCTATTTATTCTTTTTCAAGTACTGGGGTTACATTAGCTACCCTCTAATCCATAGGAACTTATCCAGAATCCAAATAATGTTTAAAATTTACCACCAATGCATGCACTATTTCCAGGGCCTGTTTCCTTAAGTACTATAAGATGCAGGCAATCAGGCCTTGCAGTTTATTGGCCTTCAATCCCATGAATTCCCATTGTATTATTTCACTTGTCATGAAGCTTGTGTTCCAGTCTTCCTGAAAGGTGCTCAGTGGGAACTTCTTGCAAATCTCCAATACTTCCCTGGGAATCCATCCTTTCAACCTCCATCCAGTTGCATCTCCTTCTGGATCAGCAACTCCTATATTTCAATGGAGAGAGACAACTGCAAGGAACCTAGGAATTAGATTAAGTACTAAGTTATTTTATTGACTTTGTTCAAATGTTTTTAATCATTGAGTATTTTAATTTTCTCGTAATAATTTTAAATAGTTTGTCTAGTTTTTAATACTTTTGATTGCAATTAAAATTTTTGACAGCTTAGTGAGCTGGCTATGCTGAACTCATGTCCTAGCCAGATGACAAATTGCTTCCTGCATTCTCGTGAATAGGGCTTGACTGCAAAGGCATTGCTATGACTGGTATCTGTAGGAAATTCTTACCAGTGGTTTAGCACCAGTGCGGTGTGTGTTTCACAGAAGTTATAGAAATTTACGACATTGGAGGCTATTTGGCCCATTGTGTCCATGACAACCATAA
>JAUZTB010000118.1:8713715-8727786 GCA_034780895.1 Rhynchobatus australiae | reverse complement strand
CAAATTTGTAAGACATGACCTCCCCTACACAAAACCATGCTGACTATCCTTAATACATCGATGTTCTTAAGCCCTTGCAATCTCCCCATTGCCTCTCATAACAACCTGGGATGTCTGATCAGGCCCTGGGGACTTATCCAACTCCTATCCAACTTAATGCTCTTCAAGAGCCCTAACAGCTCCTCCTTCTTGATGTCAGCATGTTCTAGAATACCAGCATACCCTTCCTGATCTCACTTTCCTCCATGTCCTTCTCCTTGGTGACTACCAATGAAAAGTACTCATTTAGTACCTCAACCATTTCCTCTGTCTCCAGGCATAAATTCCCTCCTTTATCCTTGAGTGGACCCACCCTCTCTCCAGTTACCCTCTTGTTTTTAATGTATGTATAAAATGACTTAGATTTCTCTTTAATCCTACTTGCCAAAGACATTTCATGGCCTCTTTTAACCCTCCTGATTCCTTTATATTCCTCAAAGGCCTAGTTCAACTTCAGTTTCCTAAACCTTACATATGCTTCCGTTCTCTTTTTTACTGAATTTACAACAAGTAAACTAAATTCGTCATCCAAGTTTCCCGCATCTTGCCATCCTTGTCTTTCTTCCTCATGGGGACACGTCAGTCCTGATTTCTGACCAGCTGGCCTTTAAATGACTCCCACGTGTCATATGCAGACTTGTTCAATAATAGCTGCTCCCAATCTACTCTTCCCCAGCTCCTGCCTACACTGCTGTAATTAGCCTTTCCCCGATTTAGTGCTTTCTCCCGAGGTCCTGTTTTATCTTAATCCATAACTTTCTGAAAACTTAAGGAGTTATGATCAGTTCCCAAAATGCTCTCCCACTGAAACTCCAATCACCTGGCCAGGATCACTTCCCCATACTAGGTCTAGTATGGGTCCTTCCTTGATTGGATCACCAACATACTGTGTCAAGAAATCCTCCTGAATGCACCTAACAAACCTTGCCTATCTGGCATTTAGGGAATCCCAGTCAATATTGAGGAACTTACAGTCACCCACTACAACTATTCTGTTGTTTTTACATCTCTCCATACTCCATAACCTGCCTACATAGCTGTTCGTTTATCTCCCACTGCCTATTGGGAGGCCTACAGTATAACCCCATCGCAGTGATTGCACCTTTCTTATTCCTGAGCTATCCAGGACGTCCTCTCCAAGTGTCACTGTGACATTCTCCCTGATCAGTAGTGCAACTCCCCCATCTCTTTTACATCCCTCTCTATCACATTTGAAACATCTGAATCCTGGAACGATGAGCTGCCAGTTCTGCCCCTCCCACAACCAAGTCACTGTAATGGCTGCAACATCCTAGTTCCATGTACTAATCCAGGTTCTAGGTTCACCTACCTTACCCATAATACTGCTTGCTTTGAAATAAATGCACTTCAGCCCAAGAGACCCACCGCATTCCTTAATCTGTCCGTCCTTCCAGCCTTACTTGACCTCACCTCTACCTTCCCCTCTATCCTTCAACTTGCTGACCTACTACTCCTGTTCCTACCCCCGCCCCCCCGTCATGCTATTTTAAGTCCTCCCAAGTCACACTAGCAAACCTCCCTGTAAGGATATTTCTGTCCTTCTATTACAGGTTCCACCTGCCCTGGAAGAGAGCCCAATGATCCATGTATCTGAAGCCCTCCCCTCTGCACCAGCTCCTGAGCCATCCATCTAACTATACTATCTTCCTATTTTTTGCCTTGCATGGCACAGGGAGTAATCCTGAGATTACAACATTAGAGGTCCTGCTTATAACTTTCTACCTAATGCTGCAAATTCTCTTTGCAGGACCTCATCTGTTCTCCTGCCCGTGTTGTTAGTACCAATACGGATCACGACTTCTGACTGTTTACACTTCCCTTTCAGAACACCCTGTGCCCACTCAGAGACATTCTTGAGCCCAGCACAAGGGAGGCAACACACTATCCTGCAGCCTTGCTCATGGCCACAGAAGTGCCTGTCTGTGACCCTGACTGAAGAGTTCCCCCATCTTTATCGCTTGCCTAGTCCTTGATCAACCCTGCTCTATCATCATCATGGTGCCACTGATCTAGTTGCTGCTGTCATTTTCTCCTGAGAGGTCATCCCCCAACAGCATTCCAATGTGGTATACTTATTTGAGAGGGGAACAGTCACACGAGAATCCTGCACTACCTGCTTGCCCCTCCTGGTGGTCACCCATCTGTTTGACTGAACCTTTGGCGTGCCTGAAACTCCTATCTGTAACGATTTTTGCCTCCTGTATGCTCCTCACTGAGACCAACCGATCTATGCATTCTAAGAGGAGCTGCAGTTGGACACACTTCTGCAGATATAGTCACGAGAGACACTTAAACATTCCCTGATCTCCCAGGTTCCACAGAAAGAACATATCACTCCACTGACTGCCATTACTGCCTTGTTTAACAATTCATAACTTTCCATTTTTAGCTTCTGCTATACTTTAGGTGAGAGGAATGGGACTACATCCTCTAAAGCCTCAAATGAAACTTCTCTGTAAGTGAGATCACTGTGGAAAGTAGTTAGCCTCTTTCCGATTGGAAATTTGCAAGCTGGGAATTCTGGATATGAACCACTTTGGATTATTCTGCCACATGGAGCACCTAGCCAACAGGCCCAATTTTAAGATATTTGTAATGTGCTTTAAACCTGACTTCTGAAACTTACTCTTGAAGGGTTTCAAACCCTTGCTCTTTGTAGAACAGTTCTTGTTTCATCTGGGATAGCTCTCTCTTCAGCTTGTTTACCTGGGAAGAACAGAAAACAATTAAAATCCTTTAGTGAAAATACAGGGTGCATCAGATCAGTTCTGACGAAGGGTCTTTGATCTAAAACTTTAACTCTGTTTCTCTTCCCACAGATGCATCCTCAGCTGCTGAGTATTTCCAGCAATTTCTGTTTTTAACCTAGACATCCTTCCTAGAGGGTTTCATCACTACTCTGATACTGTTATGAATAGAAGCAATTTCCTTTGTAAGCTCAGATAGGGACGACAGACCGAATCAGGGTATTTCTGCTCCCAGGGTTGGGGAATCAATAACTGAGGTGCATAGGTTTAAGGTGAGAGGGGAAAGATTTAATAGGAACTTGAGGTGCAACTTTTTTTTTACATGGAGGGTGATATATGTGTGGAATGAGTTGCCAAAGCAAGTGACTGAGGCAGGCACAATAACAACTTATAAAAGACAGTTGGACAGCTACATGGATAGAAAAGGTTCAGAAGGTTATGGGCCAAACACTGGCAAATGGGATTTGCTTGGATGGGCATTTTCATCAGCATTGACCAGTTGGGCCAAAAGGCCTGTCTCCATGCTATATGACGCTATGATTCTGCTGGCAAGAACAACTCTGCATATCAATGTATCACCCACACAAACATCAGCACAAAACATGCATCTGTTAAATTCATTGACCCATTGAGTTAAGGACTGCTGAATATACACTCACAGCTTGACCAGACATGTCAATTAATTTCCTCTTGTAAAGATTGTTTGAATCAGACTGATGCTGTCACTGGTTAGGAGATAGAATTGTAATGCTTCAAGAGCATATGGACAGGTGCTTGGATCGGAAAGGCACAGAGAATTACAAGCCTAATGCAGGCAAATGTGATTAATGTAGATAGGTGTCATGGCAGGCAAGGATGAGGTAGGCCAAAAGGGCCCATTTCTGTGCCATATAATTCCATGATTCTGTAATTCCAAGCTTTATGACAGAGTATTCTGAAATCAAGAACATTAAATGCCTGTGTGGTAATATTATTACCACACAGATCCCAATCTGTTTGGACGGTTCATCTTAAATTAATCCATGGCTATATTGTACAGATCAGTAAATCTCACTCTCAGTGACTGTAGTAACTGTGCCGTGTCCTTTGCTTTAATCACATCTAACCCATGTCAATGCAGATGTATTGCAAAGTGCCAGGTAAATATCACATGAGAAGCTCATTCCAAGCATTCCTCCTCAGAAGATTTAATCCCTTTGGGAAATAGGTGAAAATTGTTTGGAGATTCTACAGAATCTCTCAAGTTACTGAAAGTCAGGAATACAACAGCAAACAATTAAACATTTCTAGACTCATGCCTATAAACTGTCAACCAAGGCAATTAAAAAAAACAAGGTATGTGACACCTGCTTTACATTTTCCCAGTGAAACCTGTGTCTGAATCAAATTCTTTCAGCATCTGTGGTTCTTACCCTGAATTTTGTGGTTGTTATTTCAGCCTTAAGGATATCAGGATCATACTTTGTGCTTGATGAAGATCCTGAGAACACTGCAAAATAAACAATGAAGATAAATTAGCTTCTGAATTTCTAACCCTATAGGTAAATTTTACTGAGTCACCACAATCAATAAAGAGATCTTTTTTCTCCCTCTTTTGCTGATTATCATAAAACATGATAAAGCAAATTCTTATTATGAGGTGGAATCGCATTACATATCAGCATAAAAATAAGGAATAGAAGTCCTCGTTTGCTCTACCATTTCATAAATTACAGTTAATCTGACTGTAATCTGAACTCTCCATTCCCATCTACCACAGTAACCTTTCACCTCCTTGTTTATCAGGTATCAAACTCTGCCTTAGAAAGATTCAAGGATTCAGCTTCCACTATCCTCTGATCCAGAGAGTTCCAAAGTCTCTCAACTCCTGGGAAAAAATATTCACTTCATCTCTGTATTAAGTAGGGAGCACCATATTTTTAAACAATAGATTTTCCTACAAGAGGGAACATCGCCATGTCTGCCTGTCAAGACACCTCAAGATCTCATGTGTTTTAATTAATTGGCCTCTCAACTCTTCCACATTCCAGCAAATACAAGCCTAACCTGCTGAATCTTTCCTCATAAAACCACCCACCCATTCCAAATAATAGAGCAGTAAACCTTCTCTGACCTGCTTCCAATGCATTAATATCTCTCCTTAAATAGACAGACCAATGTTGTCAACAGTATCCCAGAAGTACTATCCCTTTATTTTTGTATTAAATTAATCTAGATATAAATGATACAGATCTGCTGGTTTTCCTTTTACTTATACTACCTGCATTCTACTCTTTTGCAAATCATGCATTAACACATCATCCAGATCCCACTACTTTCCAGAGTTCTCCAATATCTGAACATTTAGATAATATGCTTTTCTGTTTCTTCCCCACTAAAGTGGGCAGTTTCATATTTTCTCCTATTAGAGACAATGTGAAAGATCTTTGCTCATTCAGTTAACCTATCTATATACCTTATTAGCCTCCGTATGTTTTCTGTATAACTTTCTTTCTTACCTAATTTTGTGCCATTGGCAAAATTACAAAATACCATTCGTGCATTTACCTATGTCATTTATATAAATTTCAGATATATGAATGTGATATTGTTGGGATCATTCCTGATGTGTCCCGAACAATCTTCTGCTAGGAGCAGACTTGTAAAAAATTTTCCCTTTCCATGAATGTCAGAGTTGGATCTAAACCCACTTCTCTGGATTGTTGTTCAAGAAGACATGTAATTTCCACTGATTCCACCAGGGTCCCTTCCCTGGGATTGGTGCCAAAATCACATTGAAATAATGAGAGAAACTTCATGAAAATTCCACATCAAAAGCAATAGAATCTGGCCTGTGGTAATATAGGAAAAGAGGAAAATTATATCTATTCTTAACTTATATGACACACTTCACTCATATTCCACAGCCATAAGCATTATTAGGTATGACAAGGATTATTCCCGAAAATCAATTCCAAACACAAGAGTTCAAAGATCAGGAGTTGTAAATAAAATGTTGTGGTATGCAGTGACTGTGGATTTTCAAGACAATGGAATACATCTTAACCCTTATCTGGCAATTCATCACATGCCATTTATGCAACACACCCATTATTCATTCCAATGACGATGTGGATGTACAAACTGCATTCCTTGAAAGATGTAGCATTCCCTGAATATTAACTAGTATTTCCAACCAATAATATGCACAGTACAGATGGCTCTGTACTGACTCATGGTTTGTTTATGTATAAATGTGCATATACGTGGATGGGTTGCTGATGAAAGGTGCATGTTGGAAGCCCACCCACAAGGTTGGTACATCAACCACGAGGGCTAAAAGGTAAACACAACAGCAGGAAAAGGCTCTATAGTTTATCAAGCCCCATGGTAATATAAGCATGCAGCTCAGCTTTGAGCTGTTGTTGATATTATACCCACCCTATAGCAACAGCAACAGCAGTAGCAACAGTGCTAAGGGATGAGTCACCATAACATACACTGGTTCTGGATTACAGATTTATTCAAATACACCACTATCATTAAATACAAGCACATTTGGGGAAAGGGTAACCAAAGTGGGACTATAAATGTCAGACTTGCTGCTCATTCCTTACTCTCATGCTTTTTCCAGTGCTCAAGTACTACAGAAGGTAGTGTCACAGAACACAATCAGTAGGGACTCTTTGATGTGATGCTTTCTCAAATAGAAAGTGTTTTCTTTTATTTTTAAATACCTCCAGAAGTAACAAACTTTCCATTAAGTACAGTTCAATGGGCACAGATCTCCCTTTTGTATTTCCTTCCAATTACCATTAAATGCAGCCTTGACCTGATTGATTGTTGGCTGTTTATTTGAAGATACATAGCATTAAGCATGTGCACTCACCTTGCTCATCCCCCTCCACAGGCATCACTGGATAGTGATCAGAAGTGGGGCCTGATTATTCCCCTCCCCTAACCTGAAGGATTTCAAGCTAATTATAGCTGGCAGTCTGTCATCAACAGACACCAGGAATCAATCCAAGAACTTCTTGGTCAGTATTGAGTTACTTACTGGATCAACCCAAATGAACTTTGTGAGGACAGGGGCAGGATGGCGGCTGAGGAGTGCAATCTTCAAATGTGGCATATCCAAGGTGGCCACATGTTTGGGCAGAGAGCAGTTTTATGTGTCGTGAGTAACTTCAGATAGTTGCTAATAGCTTTCAAGTTCGCTTTAAATTATTGGATTTACGATAAGTAGATATGACAGGAATGGCAGATTCAATACCTGGAACAGAAATTACACTTTGCCCAAGAAGTTTTAAGTTTAGGGACAAATAAGTTGTTCCAGGTGCTAATTTTCAAAGTCAGCAAACCAATTGAATAATCCTCAGCAATATTATATTGCTTTGGCCGTTATGTTGCAGTTGTACAAGTCGTTGGCGAGGCTGCACTTGGAGTACTGTGCACAGTTTTGGTCACCCTTTTATAGGAAGGATGTGGTTAAACTGGAAAGAGTGCAGAAAAGATTTACGAAGATGTTGCCAGGACTCGAGGGCCTGTTATAGGGACAGGGTGGCCAGGTGAGGTCTTTATTCCTTGGAACATGGGAGAATGAGAGGCAACCTTAGAGAAATGTTTAAAATTATGAGAGGCATAGATAAGATGGATGGTAACAGTCTTTTCCCCAGGTTAGGAGAGTCCAAAACTAGGGGGGAATAGGTTTAGGGTGAGAGGAAAAGATTTAAAAGGGACCTGAGGGGCAACTTTTTCACACAGAGGGTTGTGAGTACATGGAATGAGCTGCCAGAGGAAGTAGTTGAGGCAGGTACAATAGTATCATTTAAGAAGCACTTGGATAAGTACATGGAGCGGCGGGACTTGGAGGGATATGGGCCGAACACAGCAAATTGGAACGAGCTAGGATAGGCACCATGGTCGCCATGGACTGGTTGGGCTGAAGGGCCTGTATCCGTGCTGTATTGTTCTATAACTCTAATATGTATTAGTAAGGCAGGCATCACTTTTTTGTTATTTAAGTTGAAGAATGGAGCCAGGATTCCATCCACAAACTATTCCACTCAGTTCTGTATGGCTATGTATGCCACAGGTTTAAAAAGGACAGATTATTTGAAGCCCTATATCTCATTACAATCTATTTGACATGATCACAAGGATCACTTTCTCTACTTAGTTCCTCTTTTCTTTCCCATTTATCCCAATTGTTGTAACATGGGAATTTTACAATAGAATAAAAAGGGCATTTACCGAAAGGTCCACATGTTACTTTTCCTTCTAAATTGCCTCTCCAAAATTGCTTCCTCCTACCCTGAGAGTGTGGATATGTACTGAATTGGAATTGGAATTGGTTTATTATTGTCATATGTACCAAGGTACAGTGAAAAACTTGTCTTGCACACCGTTCATACAGATCAATTCATTACACAGTGCATTGAGATAGTACAAGGTAAAACAATACAGAATGCAGAGTAATGTTGTCTAAATGCATCACTTAAGTGGCATTCAACCTCGTATGTGTGGTATCCAATTGTCTTCATCTGAAGCCTACTTCTAATATACTTTGGAATACCAGTCAAAAGCATAAGCACTAACTGACATGGCACCTCCACACTGAAACAGCACAGAAGTTATTTTTTTTTGGAAAGGCATTTGCCCAGTAGTCAGTTCATTATCCAACATTCACAGCATGGCAGTGGGTTCATCATGTGAAGAGGAGCAGAAGTGATGTATAACATGTGAAGAGGATGTTTCCATTAGTAGGAGAGTCGAGGATCCAAGGGCACAGCCTCAGAATAAAGGGAAACTCCTTTCGAACTGAGATGAGGAGGAATTTTTTCAGCCACGATTAACTGCCTCATCACCAAATCACATGCAACTGATTGGGGGTAAATTCCCAGGGCCCGATGAGATCTATGCCAGGTTGCTATGGGCAACAAGGGAGGAGACAGCTGAAGCCGATTTTTGCATCTTCATTAGCCACAGGAGGGGTATCAGAAGATTGGAGGATAGCTAATGTTATTCCTTTATTTAAGAAGGGCAGCAAGGAACATTGTGTGCAGTTCTAGTTGTCATATTATAGGAAGGATGTGATTGGGCTGGAGAGAGTGCAGAGGAGATTCACCAAACTGTTGCCCAGATTGGAAGATTTTAGTTATAGGGAGAGATTGGGTAGACTGGCCTCTTTTCCCTGGAGTGAAGGAGGCGGAAGGGTGACCTGATAAAAGTATATAAGATTAAGAGAGGTATAGATATGGTAGATATTCAAAATCCTTTTCTCGTGGTCAGGGTTTCAGAAACAAGAGGGCATGGGTTTAAGTTGAGAGCTAGTTTATGAATGGAGTATGAGGAGTAAGTTTTTTTTTACATAGAGAATGGTTGATATCTGGAATGCAATGTCAGAGGAGGTGGTGGAATTAGAAAGAATTACTGTTTAAGAGGCATTTAGGCAGACACGTAAATAGCCAAGACATGAAGGGATACAGAGCTAGTGTGAGCAAATGTAAATAGGCATAAAGGCCAGCATGGACATAGTGGGCTGAAGGGCCATTTCTGTGCTGTACATCATTGAATCTACTCATTGAACTCATTGAATCTACGACTCTATGATTGTGGAAATAAGGAGCTTTAATAAAACTGAAATTGGGTGTGGATCAGGAGAGAGGCTCTCTGAAGTCGTACCTGCATTAAGAAATACAGCTGTGATTGCTGGATACCAATCATTGCAGAGGCATAAAATCTCTACGAGGTTCCCTCAAGGTAGCAACCCAGGCACAGTGACCTTTGGCTGTTTCCTCAATGATCTTGAATTATGTATTGATTCAGTGTTCACTTCATTCACAATTTTTAAGATATTGAAGCAGTTCACATTCACGTGCATCAAAACATAGAAGACCTCTTGGCCTAGGTTGATAAATGACAAGAAATAATCCATCTACACAAGAGATAAACAATGACCCTCTATAGCAAGAGCCCAGCTACTTCCCCTCGACATTCAATGGTTTTTTTCCTTTAGAAATACAAACTAACAGAGCGTGACTTGGTGTAGCAAATAATGTATTTGGTGCCTCTGTATCAGAATTGACTCCTCACAGAAAACTTTGATAATGCATTCCCATTTCTGTTTCTGAAACATTGCAAATGATGTATTCTTTCTTCAGTGAAGACAGACATTGTGCATCTATCACCAGTGGTTGGGGAGCAGAGCTAAGTGCAATTTCACCAGGAAGCAAACAATTCTATTACCTGTAAACTAAAGTATTCTTTTCCTCTGTGAATAACAGTTCATTTTATGGAATGTAATATAGGAATTTTATTACTAACTGGAGACTCTTAAAACACATTTACACAGACCATCTGAAGAAACAGAAACTGATGGTATTTGAAGTAACCAGGGCTCTTTCCTAATTTTACTCAGTAGCTTTCTGTAAACAATTGATTGTAAAACATTCTTGGCTATTTTTATATTTCACCTTACATAGTTTTTGGTTAAATACTAAATATATTAAATACAAAATATCCCTTGTGGGCAGTGCAAGAGTCCACAAAAAAAATGAAAGATATTTTAGTATAATACAAGTGTTCAAATCAAATTTGCATTTCTTTCGCCTTTGATTTTCTTCCCCCTCTTCCAAAATATTTTTTTTACTCTCCAGTGTGATACAGTTCCACTACATCAGCCATTACTTCACTTGGAGGATTATTATACATTTCCAAGTGAGAATCAGGAAGCAATTCCATTGCACACAAAATGAGATTAATACTGCACTCACTGATGTCCACACACGCTTGATTTCAGCAGTGTTTGCTGCACAGATGGACCATTATCTCCCACCTTAATCCAGGGTAGCTGAACCGGACCACAGCACTCTTAATTGGCCCTTCTGCTCTGTGCTGCTCATTGTCATCCACCAGATAAAGCTCACTGAGTTACTGGAGGAGTTCTAAGTGTGTTTGTAGATAAATTGGCAACAGTTCTATGCACTACCTCATTGGATTAGGTTTAACTCTCTTCCTCAGCCAGTGAGTTGAGAAAAATGTCACGTATGGATGTAAAGTCTTTTGAGAAAATGAATGTAAATGTTTATGCCACAATATGAAAGATATAATTGCAGTTTTACCAGAGACAACTCTGTTTCACTAATTGGCTACACACTGTGGCATGCTCTGTTATTATGACATATGCCTCACGCTTTTACATATTAGCTTCACCTCGGCACGTGATAATGAATGGGGCTTTTCATAAACTTTTACAAAGGCACATAACAATACAATGCTAACCAAACTCAAAATTTATCCTCCACACTCACACAAGAACAAAAGAGTCATAGAGTCATGGAGTTATAAAGCACAGAAACAGGCCCTTCAGCCCAACTCACCAATGCCGACCAAGAAACAGAAGGTCAGTCAGTGCCTCGAGCCTATTCCATTATTCAGTACAATTGTGGCTGATCCATTCTTGGCAAAACCGTTTTCCCACTGTCTCCCCATATCATCTGACATCCTTCTAGTTTAAATGTCTGTCGGTCCATGTCATGAATGTATTCAATAACTTCACCTCCATAGTTCTTTGGGACAGAGAATTCCAAAGATTCACAACTTGCTGAGAAAAGAAATTCCCCTTCATCTCTGTCTTAAATGGACAACTCTTTATTCAGCAATGACGGCCCCTCTAGGGGAACTGTCCTCTAAGTATCCACCCTGTCAATCTACATCAAAATCTTACACATTTCAGAAGAAGAAAGGTAATATCACCTTTCATTCTCCTACACTCCATTGACTATGGGCCTTTCTTTCTCAATCTTTCTTCATACATCAACCTCTACATCCGAGGAATAAACCCAGTGAATCTTCTCTGCTTGTCTCCAACAGAAGCACATCCTTCCTTAAATACAGAGACCAAAACTGTAGGCAGTACTCCATGTGCAGACGTATCAGTGGCCTATAAAGTTGCATCAAAAGCTCATGACTTTTATACTCCACACTACCCCTTACAATGAAGACCAACATTACATTAGTCTTCCGAACCACATACTAAAGACTATTTGCCAAAGACACTAATAAGCAGATGCAGTATATTATAATAATGACAGAAAACAATCACTTTAAACTATCTGGCTGCAAGAGGAGGAGGCAGAGACACTCACAGTATTTAAGAAATGTCCAGACTGGCACCTGAATCACTAAGGCATTAAATGGTTACAGCACAAATGCTAGAAAATGGGATTAATATGGATGGGCATAGTAATCAGCATGGTTGTGTTGGGTCAATGGGCCTACCTCTGTTCTGCATGATTCTCTCACTATGACTCTAAGAACAGCTTTCATATATATATGGTGAGATTAGCCTGGCAAAAACATATCAAGTCATTTAACAGGGGCATTCTCAATAAAAATTGATACTGAGTCTCATATATTAGGGCAAAAGAGGTAAGTTTATGAAGACTGTCTTCTTTATAAAGAATTCCAGAGCTTAGATCTTTGACAGCTGAAAGCACAGTCGCTGGTGAGGAAATAAATACGAGGTTGAGCAGGTCAGAGTAACAGGAGCCCAGATGTACGAACATAACATTGGAAGGCAGGGGCAGGTTGATGGAGAAATGTGGAAGCAAGTCAAGAGCTTTAAACACTTACCAGAATTATTCGATATGGATAGATTACAGATGCATTTAACTGTAAGAAAAATACAGCAATCCGAAAAAAGGGCATGCTTTGGAGGGATTACTGACATGATTTACGCATTGTTCTAATGTAGCCAGAATTTCTCCGCAATGCATTAGTTGATTCCAGTGTCTAAGGATCTACTTTCCTGAATCTGGCATTTTGAAATAAAATCTGTCTGCAGGAAATTTCCAAACTTATGGATGAATCAAAAGTCGGAAGAATGGAGAAGATCACAACAGGCTGCGTGAAGACTTAAATAGGCTGGCAGAATGGGCGGGCAAATGGCAGATGAAACTTAATAGGGAGAAATGTGACGCAATACATTTTGGTGGAAAGAGGGATGCAAGATAATATGGACTAAATGGCATAGTTCTAACTCGTGTGCAGGAATAGAAGGACTTTGGGAGATGTGTGCATAAGCTTTGAAAGTATCAGGGAATGTTGAGAGAGCATTAGGTAACATAACATCCTGTGTCTCATTAATACAAGTATGGAAAGCAAAGGAGGGGAGCTACACTGAACCATAATAAATCTCAGGTTAGGCCACAATTGGATATTACATCCAATCCTGGTCAGCACACCTTAAGAAAGATATGAGGATCCAGTGGAGAGTGCAGGTATGGTTCCAGGGATAAGGAGAAGCTTTTAGCTGAGACTTTAATCAGAATCAGAATTAGGTTTATTATCACTGACATACATTGTGAAATTTGTTGTCTTGTGGCAACAGTATAGTGTAAGACATAAAGACATAAAAAACACTATGTTACAAAAATAAATAAATTGTGCAAAAGAGGAATAACGAGGTAGTGTTGGGTTCATGGACCTTTCAGAAATCTGATGGCAGAGGGGAAGAAGCTGTTCCTGAAACATTGAGTGTGTGTCTTCAGGCTCCTGTACCTCCTCCCCAATGGTAGTAATGTGAAGAGGGCATGTCGCGAATGGTGAGGGTCCTTAATGGTGCCTTCTTGAGGCACTGCCTCTTGAAGATGTCAAACAGGCAAATGGCACCAGTTCAGGTCCACAAGTTGGTCGGCATGTATGAGTTGGGTCAAGGGGCCTGTTTGTGTGCTGTATAACTCTATAGGAAACTTGTTTATTTACCCATTGAGCAAAAGAAGTTGAGGGGAGATTGGACAGAGATGTGCATGATCATGGTGAGAGATGGGGTAAATTAAGGGAAGCTGTTTCTCCCATTAGTAGATGGTTCAAGGACCAGGATATGTACATACAAGATATGGGCAAAAGCCTATAGAGCTGATGCTTCACAGAGCCAGAAACCTGGGCTCAATTCTGACCTCAGGTGCTGTCTGTGTGGAGTGCTCCAGTTTCCTCTCACATCCCAAAGATGGATAGAGCTAAAAATAAACTCCTGGAGGAACTCAACGGCTCAAGCAACATCCGTGGAGGCAAAGGGGTGGTCAAAGTTTTGGGTCCTGATGCAGGTTCTCAATCCGAAACATCGACCATCCCTTGCCTCCACAGATGCTGACTGGCCCACTGAGTTCCTCCAGCAGCTTGATCTTGCTCCAGATTCTAGCATCTGCAGTCTCTTGTTTGGTAGATAAATTGGTCACAATAAATTGCCCCTAGTGCTTAGGTGACTGGAAGCATGTGATGGG
>JAUZTB010000118.1:8368636-8380086 GCA_034780895.1 Rhynchobatus australiae | reverse complement strand
AAGATTTCTTTATTAGTCACATGTACATCGAAACACACAGTGAAATACACCTTTTGCGTAGAGTGTTCTGGGGGCAGCCTGCAAGTGTCGCCATGCTTCCGGCACCAACACAGCATGCCCACAACTTCCTAACCCGTACATCTTTGGAATGTTGGAGGAAACTGGAGCACCCAGAGGAAACCCACTCAGTCACGGGGAGAATGTACAAGCTCCTTACAGATAGTGGTCAGATTTGAACCCGGATCGCTGGCGCTGTAAAGCGTTACGCTAACCGCTACGCTACCGTACCATGCTAGATCTTCCAGGCTGCAGATTCAAATTGGATGACAGGGTATTCAGGAGTAATATACAATCTGCGGGAGGAAATCTGTGGTAAAGTTGACAAGTGCAGGAAGCAGCACCAATGGAGCCGTTGATGTAATGGAGAAAGAGATGGAGATGATACCAGAGAAGGTTTGGAACAAGGACATAGCCAAGAAAAATACAGGTGCAGCTAGAGTCCATGCAAGTGCCCAATGAGAGTGTTGGTGGAGGGGAACTGGTTGAATCTTTGTCTCATTTTCACTATGGATATCCAGTCTTCATACATCTCCATCCCCCATCAGGAAGGTCTTAAAGCCCTCTGCTTCTTTCTGCAACAAAGGGGGCCAGGGAATCAGAAGTCATCAAACTGATGTAGGTTGGAAGGGACTGGACAAGGGGGTGACAGGACAGAGTCAAGGTATGAGGAGATGGATTCAGTGGGACAAGGGCAGGTAGAAACAACAGGGAAACCATATGTGCCAAATTGAGGCCTCTATCCTGGAAGGTGTCAGGGTCAAGGAAGATTAACTGAACAGTCCTTTCAAGGAACTGCTTTGTTGGATGTCCTACTTCTGTGCTGTAAAATTCTGCATCTCACCATATAGAAGTCAGTGTCCTGCATCAGAGACAAGAACTTCAGAGTCTATAAAGGTTTATGTTGATCAGAAAGCATCCTTTATGTTTGGATCCCGTGGATATTTGTCAGCCTGATGCAATATAAAAGATAAATAATTGATACACTTTGTTCCAAGTGTAACTTCAAAGGCAGTATGAAGCCTAACTTGGATAGATGTGCCCTGAGTCAGCAGGGGAAGCAGGAGGCTTCATAGCAGGCTGCCACTAAACACCCACACAACATTATCCAATGGCACTGTGTTCAGGGTCTTGGTTTATTCTGAATTTTAGAGATCATTTATTTTCTGGGTCCAAAAGGAAACAATATTTTGTAAATACCTGCTCCACATTACAATAGTGATTATGTTTCAAAAAATACCTCATGAACTGGTAAAGTACATATTGAAAAGTCTTGGGAAGTACTATATAAATGGATGGACTTTCTTTATCTGCTGTGTTACTCTTTCATATAAAGGCAATACATTTTTTATGGTTTAAACTACATAAGTCAATTTATTCTTTCATGAGTTGTGAGCATCACTGGCAAGGTTGGCAGTTATGACCCTTGAACAGTCTACTCAGCTACATCAGGGGTTAGTTGTGGGTCAACTATCTTGCTTTGGCTCTGGATCATACAACAATAAACAGAAAAGTTTTATGGTGATGAATACTAGTTTTTATTAAATTCTAAGATTAGCTAATTAACTGAATTTAATCATGCCAATGCCACAATGGGATTTGAGCCGGTCTCCAGGTTAATAGTCCAGGTTCCTGGGTTACTAATACAATAACATAACCACTTTACCACTCTACCTTGGAGTCCTTCCCATCTGAAGTTAAGGAAATCACTTGTGGTGCTTGGTAATAGTACTTAAAACACCAGAGGTTTCTCATTTGACATCAGATATGCGAGGTTATGTGCATATGAACCAAGGCTTCATTTGCGAACTTTCAGGAAACAGTGGAGAAATCACTGATGGAGAACTGGACATCCATTATTATAGAAACTAATTTTTAAGCCGAGGAAAGGGGAAACAGAAATACATTGAGGTGATGCTGACTCAGTAGCAGTGAGTCATTGCTGACTCAAACCCACATAAGCCTAATGCTTCCAATGTTGACAGTTGTATTAATTGCTTCCGTTCAAGCATAACTCTAACCATGTACTAACGGGGGATAGAGTTTGAAATGGTAAACAAACCACAACCTTTTTTTGCTAAAACCTACATATTAGTGACATATTTAACACCCAATAACATTACATGTGGGCAGCAGTGATTAATGGTAATTGCACAGTCTGGCAGGGAAGAGCTCAATTAATGTACAGTACATTTATCATTGCCCGTATCACTATTATAGTCAATGGATCAGGAAGTCAAGATTGCCACCCCAACAGGCAAACTGTTCATCTGCTTCTCATTAGTGAAATACTATTAACCTACTTTCAGAGGTATTGGATTTGAATGTCTGGTGTCAGATTACTGTTCTGCACAATTTGAAATGAAATGATTCCCGGCATCTGCAACAGGGAGCTGACTCACTCAATTGAAACAGATGACTGGAAGGGCAAAGGCAACCCAGGGACTTGTACACATCTTTATAGTAGGGAGCGAACCACATGTGATTGTGTTACAAAGAGCCGATCAAGTCTCAACATTCTGTATTTATCTGAAAGTACTTTTAAACCCAGGTTCTTAGAAACACATGCAACAGATGTCTCCCATTTATGAATTTAGGGGCATTTGATTTTAATAAAAACATAAGAAATCACTCATGATGTGACTTTTATAGCAATGCAATCATTCTTTAGATATTTAATGAGGGCAGTTGTTCCCTCAGTCATAGAGGTATCGAGAGATACAGTACAAAAACAGGCCCTTCAGCCCACTAAGTCCATGCCCACCATCAACCACCCACTTACACTAAATCCCACCTTAATTCCATTATATTTTTTGCTATATTCTGATCAACTCCCCCCAGGTTCTACCACTCACCTACTAGGGGCAATTTACAGTGGCTAATTAACCGGCCAAACTACACATCTTTAGGATGTGGGAGGAAATCTGGAGGTAACCCACATGGTCACAGGGAGAGTGAGCAAACTCCACAGAGAAGGTATCCAAGGTCAGGATTGAACCCAGGTCTCTGGCACTGTGAAGCAGTGGCTCTACTAGCTGCACCTCGGTGTCACCAGATATCACATTTCTCAGTAAGTGTGTATTTTTAAGAGAAAACCTACTATGTCTGTCGCTACAATCCTTTTCGAGAGTCATGCTACCAGGCTGCTTCAGTTCTGAGTGGCTTGATGTTCATAAGTAGTTTTGTCACCCTGTCACGGTGATATTCCACCACTGATGTCTATTCAATGGTTTGGTATCTGATGGTTTCTCGTCTCTCAATTTACAGGATGGGGGTGGGGGTGGAGGTGAGGGAAATTCTGGTGCAATTCCTCGATTAACAAAAAAGTCAAAGCAAGATTGTCTCAAAATTAAAAATCCACAATCAAAATCACACTCTCAAAAGTAAACTTAAAAGACACATAATCCTAAAATTTTATTAGCGAGTCATGAGTTTCATGGAAAACCGTGCCCTATGAGGAGAAATTAAACTGACTGGGCTTAAACTCTCTTGAGTTTAGAGGAATGAGGGTGATCTCATTGAAACAAAATTCTTAAAGGGCTTGACAGAGTA
Organism: Rhynchobatus australiae; assembly: GCA_034780895.1. NCBI lineage: Eukaryota > Metazoa > Chordata > Chondrichthyes > Rhinopristiformes > Rhynchobatidae > Rhynchobatus > Rhynchobatus australiae. The sequence continues at coordinate 8,376,477 of JAUZTB010000118.1, read as the reverse complement.
AATGCAAGAAGGATGTTTCCATTATCAGTGACAGTCACTACGTTTTAATGTCTACATTTTAACGTTTTAATGACTACAGTCACTACATCGAGACAGGCAGAATAGGCAAGGCTTAGGATACAGATCTAATGCAGGCAAACAGGAAATGTGTAGATAGACAAAAAGGTCAGCATGGATATGGTGGGCTGAAGGGCCTGTTTCTGTGCTGTACGACACCATGACCGGTTAGGGGGTCTAGAACCAGGTGTCACAGACTCAAAATAAGAGATGAGAAGAAATTTCTTCATCTGGAGGTTAATGAACCTTCAGAAACCTCTACTCAAGAGGTTTAGTAATGAAGTATATTCAAACCAAAGATTGCCAGGTTTTTGACTGTAAAGGGATCAAGGATTAGTGGGATATGGGTCAATCGTGGGCAAATTGGACTAATTTGGTGGGGACCATGGTTGAGTAGGGCCGAAGGGCCTGTTTCCATGCTGTATTCCTATGACTCTATGAATCAAGTCATCAGGGATTAATGCAGGAAAGTAAACAAGAAGTTGTGACCTCGTTGAATGGTGGCACAGGCATGACAAACCCAATGTCTTTCTTCTGCACCTATTTCTGATATTCTTAACAAACCACCTCCTTTGCTTTATAAAGGCTGGGATCCTTCAGAAGCAATATTCCAATCACCTGTTGGGTGAAGGGAACCTAGCCTGACACCACTGCGTGTCCCAACACAAGGACAAGAGTTGATCGCCAACCTCACCTAATACAAGATTATTAAACATCTGCTGGTGTGACCTGTCTGTCTGTTTTTTCAGAGAACCTTGCCACAGGGTTATCAAGCCAAAGCAGAGGTTGAAAACACAAGGAAAACATCTGGCTGCAGTGAGGTTGCCATTGGTTGAGGGACTGTAGGAAGAAAATAATGGGAATTTTAAATAATGCAGCATTGTAGCTTCAAATCCATTTCCTGCTTTTTAATCATTCTTCACTCCTCACTCCTATTTTTTTTCCTGTACTTTGGGTTTTGCAGTACATTAAATTTCATTTGCTGCATTTCCAAAGTGACTGCTATTCCTATATTTCTTCATGCTTCCCTTCAAAGTACCGAATGCTGTATATCAATCCAGCTAATCACTTCACCAGCACATTGTGTTTAATGAAAAACTCTCAGCATGGAACTAAGTTCTGACTGATGTGGTGCTGCGTTTGAAGTTTGTTTTTCCTTATTCATTTTTGAAGGCTTCATTCAGTGCATCTCTTTCATGCATTGTCTATTCCCAGTATGCCACATAGATTTGAAGATGTATTGATTGCTTAAAGAAGGAGACTAGAACTGCAAAACTATATATAGATTAACACTATCTTGGAGCCAATTTATTGCAGCCCATGTATCTGCTCTTTTCACAAGGCCATAAGAGGAAGTTGGAATAATCTTGGAGACTCAGTGCTAAAGGAATGTTAAGGACATCATGAATAATACAATTTGTTCCACTATTCATGACACTAATATTCTTTTATTTTGTAACCTCCAAAGCTATTCTAACCTTCTGCAGTTGGGAACGGAAAATAAATTGGCTGATAGTTAGGAAACAGTGGGTACTTGTTATAGGTGTAATATCAGTGTTAGAAGTTGTGCTGAGCTGAATGCCTCAGGGATTGTGTTGAGATCACCACAATTTTAATTTAGGAACATGAGAAGTGAAATCAGGAGTATGCCATTTGCCCCTTGTGCCTGCTCTGCCAATCAATAAGATCATGGTTAATACTCTACCTCAACTTCACTCTCTCATCTGATCCCCTCTCTCTCCATTCCCTTGGAGACAAAAAAAATCTATCATCCTCTTGTGAATGCTCAATGATTGAATGCACAGAGCAATCTGGGATAAAGAATCCATATGTATTTCCAAAAAATTTTGAGAAAATCATTTCTCATCATGTCACTTCCATTTTGGCTTTGCCTTCTAGTTTGAAGTTCTCCAGACCAAGGAAACAGCCTTCGACAGATACATCAATAACTTGGATTCAGAACTCAGTGACAGCTGATTAAATTGGTTAACTGTGTCAAACTTGGAGATATCAGGTGAATCTAGAGAGGCAGCAGTGGATGAATTAGTCAAATCTATATATGGAGAGAACAATGGCAGAAGGAATACAGTGATAATACATCAGTCCTGGGACGGCAGTATTCATATCTGAAGACAAGATTGTGTCAATTAGGATTACATTCATTAAATTTGAGAAGAATGAGAGGGGATCACATAGAAACTTACAAAATTTTCTCAGAACTAGGCAGATTAAATGCAGGAAGGATTTTCGTGATGGAGAGGAAGATCAGGACTAGGTGTCATACTCTAAGGATAAGGGGTAAGCCATTTAAGATTGGGATGAGGAGAAAATTCCTCTCCCAGAGAGTGGTGAACTTATGGAATTCTCTACTACAGGTCAGCTGAGGCCAAATCATTAAATATCTTCAAGAAGGAATTAGATATTATTATAAGGGCTAGAGTGATCAAGGGTTGGATACTGAATTTGGATGATCAGCCATGGTCATATAGAATGTCAGGGCAGGTTTGAAGAGCTGATGGCCTATTCATGTTTGTATTCCTACGTTTTTCTGACAAGCATAGATACCCCATGTTGGAAAGACATTTGGGGAGCACATGCACAGGTTGAAATAACCAAACATGATGCTGAATGAGATCAGGACTTGTGAGTGGACTTGATTTTTAAATAAAAACAACACATTGCTGGAAAGATTCAGCAGGTCAGGCAGCATCTGTGGAAAGAGAAACAGAGTTAATGCTTCAGGTTGATGACCCTTTCTCAGTATTGCAAAAGGGAGAAATTAAGCTAATTTTAGGCTGCACAGAAGCAATGAGATGAGGGCAGTTACAGACTGAGAAATCAGACAAAAAAATGTAAAATGCTGTTAAATACAGGGTGGTAGGACAAGCCCAAAGGGTCAGGCTGTGCTTGTGGAGGGTGAAAAACTTAGTCAATATCACAGATGGACCACTTACAGCAGAAATGCCATTTCTATACAGACAAAGTGAGTTCTCTGAAGTTGGAGAATTCACAATCGAGTCCAGAAGACAACAATGTGTTCAGACGAAAGATGAGATTTTGGAGTCATACAGCATAGAAACAGGCATTTTGGCCCATGACATCCAAGAAGATCTTTTTGCCCAAATACACTAATCCCATTTGCTCGCAGTCGGACTGTATACTTCCATGTCTTGTTCATTTAAATATCTGATCTGATTCTACCACCTCCTCTGGCAGCATGTTCCAGATATCAACCCCTTGCTCCTCAAGTTTACATGGGGCATGTCATAACAGTGCAGGCGACAATTGACATTACAGTTGGCCATGGATTGAATTCCACCCCCACTCTGACTTGCTGAGTTTTTCCAGCATTTTTATTTCAGATTTCCAGCATCTGCAGTTTTTTGATTTGCAATTTCTGGTCCTTTAACAATGCAGCCACTAAGAAACAGCAATCTAGGAATCAAGCAGAATGCTGAATTTCATTGTTAAGACAGAAGAGCGTGAGTCAAAGGGTGCAATGATAAAATGTTACATTGCTCTGGTCAGAATATACATGTACCTGCTGTCTAAAAAACATCAAGTAAACATATTTGACCGGCACAGGCATCAGTCACAAATATTCTCAAAGGCTTTCTTGATCATTCACCACTTTTATCTGAAGTTTCCATCGATCTTCTGGTGCCGTTATGGTGACTGATCAGCAGGAAACTCCCAGCAGTACTTCCTTCCCATTGATCTGGGCTTAACTCAGATTCAACCTCCCGAAACTTTAGGCTAAATGTTTTCTAAATTACAACAGTAACTGCACTTAAGTACTTTATTGACTGTGAAATGCCTTGAAATGTCCTGATGTGAACACACACTATATAAAGGCTATTTCTTTCTTCCAGAATTTTTCTAAATAGGGATCAGGCATTTTGGATAACACAAAAGCTATTTCATACAAAAGCTTCAAAGTACGATAATTCTAACTAAAATGAAGAATAACTGAACCAGCTATTCCGGAATCCTGCTTTATTAATTGGGAGTCAGGGCTGTTGACATGCATGGCATGAGTACAGATTGTATTTGTGTTGTACTGGCTTCCAAATTAATGTCACAGTCAGGTGCCTCACTTTAAACAAAGTGTACCACCTAAGACTATTTGAACTGGAAAAAACAGTCCACAGTGAAACTAGCAAGGGAATAACAAAATGACAGTATTCATGTGGAGAAAAGAAATACAATAACAGAAGTCTAATTCTTTTGCATTAGAGTGATTGAGATCGTTTTCTGGGGGACTGGGTCTATGAAAAGAGAATAACCATTTTTTAAGAACATATATGATTCAACATTTCTATTGCAATAAATAGTTGACATTATTAAAGCCTTATCTTACTGGAAAAGTTAATTTAAATATTTAGCTGTCTTTCAATACTTCAGCCTTCATTTGAGCAATCTCTTCCAAACAGAGTTCTGCTGATACAAGCACCAGGTTGCTGTGTTCATTAAAGAAATAGATTTTCAGAGCTCCCTTAAGGCTAGGAAAATTTCCCAGTGAGCAGTGTGACCACGGCTTTGATTTCTGCTTTGACCTGGGTGAGTAGATCTCAGCTGGGTTGGTATCACAGGTTCAGTTTGGTGTGTTTGAGTGAGGGATCCATATTCCTTACTGCTATTGATCCAATACGCTGCAAATATGTTTCTGTGTGGCAGAAGATCCACCTGCTAATGCTCAATGAAACTGATATGTGAATAATGCGCATGAAACAAGGTAAGTCTAGGGAAGATTTGAAGATGGTTTCTGTCTAACACTATCTTGTATGTATTTCAAGAGGTAGATAGAGAAAAGTTAGACAGATAGAGAAAAGCTGTTCTCATCAACCAAGACTTCCAAGGATCAGAAATACAGATTTGAAGAGTTCGGGCGTAAATACATGGGGGTAGTGGTGAGAGGAACAACAAGGCACACTGGTGGAAACAGTTAATCAGGTCTTCTAAGGGGAAGTAGGTTGAACACGAGGACAAATAATTTGCAGAAGTGTGGGGGAAGTATGGGTGAATGGGACTCCTGGCAGTGCTCTACAATGAGCCTGTACAAACTCAATGGGCTGAATGGCTGTGACAATTCTATGACTAAGATATATTAAAAGATGATGATCACTGACTCTGAAATCTACAAAGGATTTTGCCTGCTGCAGTGAAAAGTTCATTTTACAATAAAAAGATTATCACACAAGAACAGAAGACTACAGCACAGTACAGGCCCTTCAGCCCACAATATTGTGCCGACATTTTATCCTGCTCCAAGACCTATCTAACCCTTCCCTCCCATATTGCCCCCTATTTTTCTATCATTCATGTGTCTATCTAAGAATCTCTTAAATATCCCTAATGTATCTTCCCCCACAACCTCTGCAGGAGTGCGTTCCATGCACCCACCACTCTGTGCAAAAAACTTACCCCTGACATCCCCTTTATACCTTCCTCCAATCACTTCAAAATTATGTCCCCTCGTGTTAGCCATTGTTGCATGAGACAAAATCTAACAATTTTTTGCCCAGCTGCTCGTTGAAACGTGAGGACTGGCTGAACAAGGATGAAGACTTAGTTTCATTAGACTAGGCTAGAATAGGAACCCTTGAGTGGATAGGGAAGGAATGGATAGAACCACATTGGACCTGGAGGTTGGGACTGGATATCAATGGGTGAATAAACATCAGAGGCTTGCAAACAATCACCACGTCTAAATGCTGAACAGATTTTGCTTATTTCTTTAAAACTCCTTTTATTTCTTCTTTTGCTGTTAAATAGGATTTGAATTTTACTTTGCCTGACGATGTTTTTCTAAATGTCAACAGCTTAACATGTGCAATACTGGCAAGGCTCCAAAAGGCATCAAACTTGATTCCAAAGTAAAAATCAGTTGGCAGTATTGTTTTATCAAGGTTTCCTTGTGACAACCTTCATTCAGGCATTTTTTCTTTATGACAGAGAAGGAAGCCATTCAACCCTTTAAGCTGGTGCTAACAATCCCATCAATTTCATTCCCCCACTTATTTCCCTGCATCCCGCTCTCTCTCACATGCCATTAGCTCCTCCTACTAGTGGTAATTTACAGTAGCCAACTCACCCACCAGCATATCTTTGGGGTGAGCAATGAAACCGGAATCTTCAGATAAAACCCACGCGATCATGGGGAGAACATGCACACTCCACACAGATAGCGGCAGAAGTCAGGATTGAACCTGGGCCACTGGAGTTGTGGGGCAGCACCTCTCCCTGCTGTGCCACTGGTACGGTTGAATATGTTCTTACCTCCCTCGTTGTCCTTGCTATCTGAGCACGCTGTCTCCATGGCAACATCGCAGCCTGCTCCTCTCCAACCCATCTGGCAAACACAATGCCAGCCATTTTGGTCAAGGGTACATCTTCCATTGCTATTGCAAAGGCCAGGACAACCCTCTGTGAAAAGAATGCAATCATTAATTCTAAGCACAACGGTCCATTGCTTTATTATGTATATCAACACTAATGAACAACCACAAGCCTTTGTTGAAGCACAGGTGCCATAATTTCACATGAATAAATTGCAATAGAAATTGGGAATATTTTTTTACTATTTGAAATGCTCCAAAGAAAAACACAACCATTGACTGAGTTGTACTTGCAGTATTATTGCCAAAGATGTGAAATATGTATCTATCATTGGCTGAAGGCGTTTGGTACAGACAGATCTTAGGGTAAAATTAATATTACAGATAAGGGTCTTATGTTGGGTTTCAAATCATCCATTTTTCTTATGAATAATATTACAGTTACCAAGGAAACCAAATATGTGAATGTGGAGTACTGCAGTAATGGGGAAGATAAAAGAGAGAAACAGCTTAGAAAATAATGGAAAGAAGTGTGAACTATGTAGCAAAAAACTTTAGTCTGTTCTTATACAATCAACTAATGTAGCTGAATTTTGTGTTCTTGAAAGGTTGTCTCAGGAAAAACTTTCTGATCTTCCCAAACCCTTGCCTGCTCTGTGGCATTAACTGTGGTTTCTGGTGTTCTTCCAACAAAGTTATAATGATGGTGGAAAATCTACAATTAAACTCCAGGCCTGTATGTCTCAGGGCCAGACAGTGATGGTCAATGGAACAGCCCATTTTCCATTTTAGACCACTGGATTCAAACACAACTGGGAGAGAGCCAGCAAAGTTTACAACACTTTCTTTGAAAGGCAAGTGAAATGTGGGTTAATCCACCTGCTGGTGGATCAGTCAAACTCTGAGAAAGTTGATGAGGAAACACCTAAAGCCATTAATTGCATTACATGGAAGCCTGCATGCTGAATCTTGTTGCTTTTAGGTTAGGTATGAAAACCTTGATACACAGTCAATCACACATACTGATGCAGAAATCTGAATTAAAGGAACTGAATATTTGCTCCAGTCCAAAGATTCCTTTGTGAGTGACTCTGAAGTATGCTCCCACCATAGGGCTTTGGGAGAAGGGGGAAAGGGAAGGAAAGTCATTGAGGTTTTCATGCATCCCCCAATTACCTTTGGTTGGCCCACAGCAATGGGTTCTCACTGTCAATGAGAGGATCAAAGCACCAAGGCAGAAAATGGAGGTTGGGGCAGAGTAGAACGATTAAACAGCAGTATAAATTAACCAAAGACCACCTGTTCTGATAAGGGGTCCTGGATCTAAAATGCTTTTCTTTCCGCATATGCAGACTGATCTGCTGAATATTTTCAGCATTTTCTGTTTTTATTTCAGGTTTCCTGTATCTGCAGATTAAAAAAAATTCATTGAGTTTTACGCCCGGA
>JAUZTB010000118.1:8308693-8318717 GCA_034780895.1 Rhynchobatus australiae | reverse complement strand
AGATACATTAGGGACATTGAAGAGACTCTTAGATAGACACATGAATGATAGAGAAAGGGGAGGCTATGGAAGGGTTAGATAGTTCTTAGATGTCAGAGAATAGTTCTCAGAAGTTGTGACATGAACTATTACATTTAGGTATAATGCCCTTACATGAAATGTTCCCTTTAATACCATAGCAAATTGGATAAAAAGTCAGCACAACATTGTGGGCCGAAGGGCCTGTACTGTGCTGTACTGTTCTATGTTCTATGAATGTAAGGATATGCTTAGTACAGTGAATTAAGGTAGTGTGATGTCCTGTAATTATATTTTATGAAGAAAGAATACTTCTGGGAAGAAAAATCCGTGGTTAAAATAGAATGAATGTAAAAAGAAATACAGGAGTTCTCATAATTAAATAATAAACCCACTCTTTGCAAGTGCCACCTCCGTTAAAACCAGAAGTGGCAAGTTCAAGGTTGATTGAGTTACTGAGCAGCACAGTGGCACAGCAGGTAGTGCTGCTGCCTCCCAGCTTCAGTGACCTGGGTTTGATCCTGCCTGACCTCTGGTGCTGTCTGCAGCTATGTGGGTTTCTCCTGAGTGCTCTGGTTTCCTCCCGCATCCCAAATTTACGCTGGTCGGCAGGCTAATTGGTTATTGTAAATTGCCTGAGTGTAAGTGGGAGGTAGAGGAATCAGGAGGGAGTAAGTGGGCATGTGAGAGAGAATAGGCTGCCGGCAAATATTTAGGGAAAGGGGATTCATGGGATTGCTCTGAGAGCTGCCATAGACTGAGTGGCCTGTTCTGTGCCACAATAAAACATGATGGTATGTCATCCAGATCCTGTGTTCCAACCCCAATGCATCAGAGCTTTGGAGTTAGGATTCAGTCAATTATTTATCCAATTTGCAATGGTATTAAAGGGAACATTTCATGTAAGGGCATTATACCTAAATGTAATAGTTCATGTCACAACCTCTGAGAACTATTCTCTGTTTTGTTCACTAACTTCAAAGAAGTGGCTGTAGTAAGAAAGAATTCCCAATCTTAACTCACCCAATGAGTTGCTCATGTCTTTCATTCTAACAGGTGTTTAAGTAACGCATGCCTAACTTTCCATTATAAGATAAGATAACTTTATTAGTCACATGTACATCGAAACACACAGTGAAATGCATCTTTTGCATAGAGTGTTCTGGGGGCAGCCCGCAATTGTTGCCATGCTTCCAGCGCCAACATAGCATGCCCACAACTTCCTAACTGGCATGTCTTTGGAATGTGGGAGGAAACTGGAGCACCTGAAGGAAACCCACACAGGCACAAGGAGAACATACAAACTCCTTATAGACAGTGGCTGGAATTGAACCCGGGTCGCTGATGCTGTAATAGCGATACGCTAACCACTACATTACCGTGCCTGCATAAGTAAAAAAGGGAAAAGAAAATACAGGATCCACTAGTTACCTGTTCCTGAAATCTGGTCATTAAACTCTAAAGACAACACTTCAGGCCATTTAGGTAAAGATAATTGAAAGCCGACTGATTTTTTTTCCCACAAAGCTAACTGTTCGCACTTCTATGCCAGACAGCAAATGTATCCCACTGTCCTAAGGAACATAAGTATGCCAGAATATAGAAGCGTAAGTAGGCCACTCAGCCAGTCAACCCTGCCCTGCCATCTAATATGACACAAAAACAGGAAGATGGATATGTTTCTTCCCCTTCTACCCATAAAAATCAACCTCTTTCATGGCATTAACTTTATTTGGGAATCCATCAGGTTTATGTATGTTGATTGTCTCTGAAAAGAATGAAATCTGGGCAGCAGACTGAGACAAGGATGGTGATTTAAAGAATCATATAGCTCATTAAAAGGGCTTTTTGAAACTACAGAGTACCAGCTAAATTTCAGTTTAAGAGCCAGGCATAGATCTAGGGACTGAGCAGACTACGGGGTTACTGAGTCTTTATCTGAGTCTTCAATCGTAGCCTCCACAGCACTTCTCCCAGTCATCAGGGTAACATCATTGCTCACAAATTTAATTGACTTGCCCCCATGTATTGGATTTACAGAAAAACAGGCATCTGTAATATAGGACATACAGCTCTCCCTCCTGACACAGGGCTGTTGGAAATCCTGTTGTTGGAGATACTATTTTCTCTCTAAGTAACATACATTTATCTGAAAGCAGATTTTCACTCACCAATCAATATTGCACTTGTGCTATATGTCTTCTAATACCATCATCCTGAAAAGTTCTAATGCGTTATAAGTTACCTTACCAAACATTTAAAAAATTCCAAGTGCTCGACCTTATGTTCCTTACATTGATCCAATTGATTAGGTTTTCAGAAAGCTTCCCTAAATTTGTCAAACATGGCTTTCTTTTAATAGAGTTATGCTAGCAACCATTGAATGAATAGAATTTATAGCACAGGCTACTGGTGTTAAATGTTCTCAGCTACACAAGTATCCCCTCCTGCTACACCCCTTCTCACCACACAAGCAGATCCTTCTATTCTCTTCTTCCTTGTGTAGCTTGTAAGTGCAGTTATGCAGTCTGCCTTAATTACGTGCAGCAGTAGGTTCCTGGTTTAACCACTTTCAAGGTCAGGTTTCTCCTGACTACCTTAATGGATACTTTCCTGACCATCTTCAAAGTATAACTCTTAGTTCTGGGCTTCCAATAAAAGAAAACTTATTCAACCCAGCAAATCCTTGCATCATCTTAAAAACATCTATTTGGTCACCTTGCACCCTTCTCACTTCCGGAGAAATAAGCTCCAGCTCGTTCAGTCTTCTCTTATTAATCAATGCATTTCAAAATTCTTACTCACTTTCACCTAGAAATTCATGTGCTGCTGGCAGTGCTAAACCTTCTATTTTGTAGCATCAGTGCTTTGTTCTCTACATCTGAAATTCATTCAGCCGAAGGCAATGGAATGAACTTTGGATGTCCTTCCTTTATCACTTGGAGATGAATTTCTCTGCATATATCCCCAATTATTGGTTCTAAGAGTTTGGTTTAACTGATGTTAGTCAAAATGGGCTATAGTTGCTCAGCTAATCCTATCCAATTTCACCATTTCTTCCTTCTAATAATAAAATTGTATGATTGGTCTGTCCCAATACATAACTTGCATATTCACTACTTTATTACATTAGCTCACACATGAAATAAGGTCACCTGGGTAGGTTAGTGGGCTGTGGACTTTGCCCATGTTTCCATAACCCAGCAGAGGTTTGCACTTTCAGGAAAGGAGAGAATATTGGAGAGGAAGATAATTTACAAAGTACTTTGGTATTGAGGAATAAATTCAAATTCTAAATGTGTGCTGACGTCAATATGGCAAGCTAAGGTTTTGAGAACAGCATAGATAAGCTATACTTCATTAGGTGAGTGTGATGGACCTGCATCTTGAACAAATAGGATGCATGCTAGAACACGCTGTAAGTGTGACCTTTATATCATTGAAGAATGTATTGAACTGGCTCCGATAAAAACAGATAAAATCATATCATGTGGTACAAGTGGTCAGCATGGATTCTCATTAAGAATTTAGGTAAGTTCTCAATAGTTTGTGTTGCTCCTTTTACTCTGAACAAAGAGAAATATTGATCTGCAAGGTACATTCAAACCAACATTTTCAGAAAGTGGTATGTAGTAGTTTCAGGCGGCTATTGATCCTCCTTGTATCAGCCTTCATTACCAGCTAGATTGACCTAATTTATTTAACAAAGCTTAAAGCAATCCCAGGTGACAAGAAAATGGCATGTGATTGATGTGCTCTCATTTCCTGACTGAATTAAGTAAGGCAATCGAAAATTTGAGGGCTGCACTTGGCTTCAGATTAGGGGTAGGCATCTCACATTCAGCAGCCCAAGGGTCATGCTCTTTAAACTTGACACTCATTGGAGCAGGAGCAGAGTGCTTATGTTTGAAGGGACTAGTGAGGCTCGAACATTGAGGTTTCATGCATCTGGAGAGGGATGTTGGTGATACAGTAATATTGCAAAGGTTTCTCTTCCTGTATTGACAATACTTGAATGAAATTTCCAAGACCTAATAGCATCAGGGTTGGGGCTTGAGGTTGATATGGGCTCTTCTTGCTGCTTTAGAGTGGATGGGTTCTAAGTTTCGATAATTGTTCAGAGGGTTATGTGAGGACAGTAACTATGAAGCATTTGTGTTCCTGAGTTTGTCAGTGTGGGACTTGACCTTATGAGAAGTGCCCTGGGTCTGGCAGTACTAGGATAGGGACCCTATCATCTGGCAGCAGTCTGAATGGGGAACCTGGATTTGTTCGCACAGGGATAAATATCTCAGTGTCTGAAAGGTCTGTAAGATGAAGGTCCCAAGGTTTGGAAGCAATAGGAGAGAAAGGCAAAGCAATTTGATTAAAGGCACAATCTCAATGTCATTCGAGTAAAACCAGCAATTTAAACTTTGCTATGAAAGTAAAACAGTGAAGATGTTGGGAATTTGAAGGAAAAGCAGAAAATGCTGTTGACATTCAGCAGGTCAGACAGATTCCAAGGAGAAAGTGATTTGATGATCTGTCATTAGTTCAAACTTTGCTTGCACCTGGCACCTGTTTTCAGTTCCTCAATATCCTTTTTAGCATACATTTACCTCAGGAACTCCATGTCGAGGTAGAGACTGAATCAAAAATTCTGCTCTGTATAATTCTGGCACTAGCTTGAAGGCTTGTTGAATTCATTATGTATTTATTAGGATCCGACTGCAATACTGATTAATAAAATGAGAATAAAGTCGAGCAGCTTCTCATCAGACAGATCTGAGAAGCCAAGAAAATTATCTTTTATTACTGCACCAAGGTGATGCAGAGCCACTCTGGCGGTTCTCAAGGGTTTATCGTCTGTGAAACAAATACTCTGCAGAAATCCAAAGCTAGACTTTTAAAGAGACTACACAGTAATATACTGAACAAGCTGGAGAATTTCAATCAATTCAGACTGGTCAATTTTTGAGAACTGCAAATATAATCGCAGGAACGGAAAACAAATGTCTCCAAATAAAGCCAGCATGAATACCAATGAGAAAGGAATCAAACACAGGCTTCCTTTCAGTGTCAGTGACTGATGGCAGGAAAAAATGGGAAGCGATCTTCTCAGAGCTTCGTGTGCTGGCATTTCACTGTGCATTAATAAACAAAGTGAAGAAGTAAATTCACACAACTGACGAAACATTATCCTCTAATTAAGCAGACACTCTGCGAGGAAGTGTGATGCCAAGTGGAGATGGTATGGGTTGCAAAGCTTTTCAAGTGAGGAATGAAGGGGCTGGTGGAGGAATTATTGGGTGTAGTGGGATTGAAGGTACTGAGGCAACTCCATTGTTAATGGTGATGGAGATGAGATTCCTGGGAGGGCACGTAACACCAGGATTAAGGACAGCTTCTACCCCACTGTGATAAGACTATTAAACGGTTCCCTTATACGATGAGATGGACTCTGACCTCACGATCTACCCTGTTGTGACCTTGCACCTTATTGACTACCTGCACTGCACTTTGTAGCTGTGACAATTTACTCGGTACTGTTATTGTTTTTACTTGTACTACCTCAATGCACTCTGTACTAACCCAATGTAACTGCACCGTGTAATGAACTGACCTGTACGATCAGTATGGAAGACAAATATTTCACTGAATCTCTGTATAAGTGACAATAATAAACCAATACCAATACCAATTGCAGGTAGAAGATCAGGTGTGATCTCAGTGAATGCTGGAGAGGATGCAAGGTGCCCCACTGCTCACTCCTTCTACTTCTTGAGTTGAAAATGTAGTGAAGAAGATATTGGACAGATTGATGAAACTGGCATACAACAGACACAGAAAATTCATGCAGAAAGCCATGACGTTAATAGAAATGTTGATGAAAAGCACTAAGAGGCAACGTGTTTGAGGGTGGAGAGATGCAGAGACTATGAGGTGGGGTGGGGGGAAAGAGGGTACACAGATTGGAGAAGTACACATGCAGATCCTTGAAGGTCACAGACAAGTTAAAGGACTCTTAAGTAGTAAATTGAAACTTTGGCATTGGTTTATTATTGTCATTTGCACTGTACTACTGCCGCAAACCAACTAATTTCACATCATCTAAGTCAGTGATAATAAATCTGATTCTGCTTCTGATACCTTTTGAAAGCCCCTTTAGTTACATTAATGGCATTTTAAACTGAATTCTGGTATGATTGAGCTTTTTTCATTCTAATTGCCATGAAATGATTTCTCTTCTCCCTGTATTTCTGACTTTCGCTTTAAAGGGAAATGTCTGAAATATGGGTCCAGGATGGAATACCAACCAGGCAGATTGCAAACCATTGCAGACAAGTAAATGACAGGACAAAGTATTAGAAGCAACTTGTTTGCAGTGTTATTTTTGACACAGAAATACCTCTTACTTTCCATGACAGGGCTCAACTCACAACTTAGCTAAACATGAAGTTTATCACAGATCAAATATTCCAAATTCTTCAGTCCCATGGCTGTCTCCAAGTTCCTGGTCAATATAACACATAGGCTAAAGTGGCGGGGGGGAATGTTCATTGAAAAGAAATGAAAAGTGTTGGTACTGCTGATAGTCAAAGCAATGGGCAGAGCAAAAAAGTACTCATGACAGAGTAAATGGTTGGGCCCTGTGGTGTGGTGATGAACAGAGGGGCACTGGGGCACAGGTCCATAATTCCCTGAAAGTGGAAACACAGGAAGGTAGGGCAGGAGGTACAGAAGCCTGAAGACCCACACCACCAGGTTCAACAACAGCTGCTTCCCTCCAAACATTCGGTTCTTGAACCAACCTGCACATCCCTAATCACTGCCTCAGCATAGCAACCCTGTGACCGTTTTCACCATTCTGCACTACAAAAGACATCGTTTTCCTTTGGTCCAATTATGTTCTTTCTTGTATATTTTTTGTTTAATTCATGTTTTTCTTGTGAATGTTGTCTAATGCTACATGCCCGTGATGCTGCTGCAAGTAAGTTTTTCATTGCGCCTTTGCATACATGTACTGCGTATGTCTGCAAATAAACTTGACCTTGAGATAGGATGGTGAAGAAGTCAAATGGCATGCTTGCCTTCATAGGTCAGAGCAAAGGATATAAAAATTGGGACGCTGTGTTGCAACTTTACGAAACAATGGTTAGGCCACACTTGGACTATTGTGTGCAGTTCTGGTCACCGGACCAAGATGTGTGGTTTCCTTGCATCCATGGAAGGATATGGTTACTCTGGAGAGCAAGTAGACGAGATTCCCCAGGATGCTGCCTGAATTGGAGGACTTTAGTCATGGGGAGAGATTGGATAAGTTGGCCTTGTTTTCCCTGGAGTGAAAGGTGACCTGATAGAAGTATGTGAGAGGCATAGATGGAGTAGTCAAAATCTTTTTCCCAATTGTAGGGGTATCTAAAACAAGAGGACATACGGTTAAGGTAAGAGAAAGGAAGTTGTAAGAGGATCCGTGGGACAATTTTTTTTTACAGAGAGAGTGGTTGATATCTGGAATGTGCTGCCAGAGAGAGTGGTGGAATCAGATATGATTACTATGTTTAACAGGCGTTTTGACCAACACTTAAATAGGCAAGGCATAGAAGGATACGGTCCTAATGTGGGAAAATGGATCAGTGTAGATGGGCATAGAGATCAACATGGAAGTTGTGGGCTGAAGGGCCTATTTCTGTGCTGGACAACTACGATTCTATGTCAGAAATCCAAAATAAAACAAAATGCTGGAAACACCCGGAGGGTCAGGCAGCATCTGTAGAAAGACAGAGTTAATATTTCAGCTCTGAAACCCTTCGTCAGAGCCTGATGAAAGGTTCTGATCAAGGATCTCAGACCTGAAACATTCACTCTATTTCTCTTTCCACAGATGCTCCTGTCCTGCTGAGTTTTTCCAGCACTTTCTGTTTCTATTTCAAATTTCAAACACCTCCAGTTCTTTTTGATTTTCAGTTAAAAACAGATACCTCATTCAAATATTGGCTGTGTTTGTAGTATACCCAAATTATAGCATGAACTAGTATAAAAAAATCACTCATGTTCTGACAGAGGGTTTAATAAGCAGCTTTGAACCAAGTTTGTGTATTATTCCATGTGCTGCACGTAACATACAGAAGTCTAAAAATTCTTCTGTCCTCATTACTATGCAGCAAGTTGATGACTATTCTGGTTATAGAGCTGGTACTTAAAATTTCAGGGATACCTCAGGCCAATGGACAGCTGCTATTCAATGACCACACGTGCTTTCCTGCACACATCAGGCCAATGGGAGCATACAGAGGGAAATAGCATGAAAGTCTGGAATTGGGGCAGGATCCAGTGGGTGGGGGTCAGAGAAGCCAGGCGGTTGTAGATCACAGGGTGGATAGGAATGAGGGGTGGCCGACGGGCTTGAGCTGTGGGATTGGGGCTGAAAGACTGCAGTTAAGTGATTAGGTTAAAGGGGACATTCCTGAGTCAGGTCCCTGTGGCCAGAATGGGACCAGCTCAAGGCGCCCTTCTTTAAATTGCACTGTCACAGAGATAGCATTGCTAATGAAAACTGTTTGCTTAGAGGGTGCCTCATGGCTAGTGCACCTCAGAGGCATGTGGACTAATTTCCCTGGCAATGCCTCCAGGGACAAAAATGTCACAATGAGTGTGTCTGATGTGGAAAATGTGACTGGAAGTACCTGCCCAAATTTTTGGAGAGATAGCATACAATGTAAGAAATCATGTTTATTCTGGGAAAAATATGATTTTTAAATATGTACTACAGAAAAAACATCAAATAATATACATCTGAATTTCTAGATCTCTGTGGTGAAATAAAAAGTCCTGCTTAATTCTCAGTAATAAAGGTAACCTCCATTTTTTTATTTCTTTTGAACTGCACCCTCACTAGTAAAGCACAAATACAACAGACTTTTGTTTTAATCATGTTGAAATAGTCTTCAAACAATTTCAGAAATTGCTTTAATTCAGCTGCAGTTCCCCTCGAGATATGATGCAAGCCACCAGCAGGTAACTCTTGTGTTAATTCCAAGCCTTAATAATATCATACAGTGACAACAACCATGAAAATTATCTCAGCATCAGAAAGTGTTAATTTTAGCATCTAAATACAGTTCACAAAAATCTTATGACAAAATTCTTGATTAGCATAGACATTAATGGCCCAAATTCAGATTTGCAAAGGCAGTAATTCCTCTTGACTGTGTAGTCCAACTCGAATTAAGCGTACTGATGAATGCTTTATATTTAAAGATTTTTTTGTTAGTGACTCTTAAAACAAATAAGAATTCAGACCGCCAGCAGTGAATGATATTGAAGTAGATCCCTAAGTTCTTCTTCCACATTAGTTGAAATGTTACAATCAGTGTAACAAGAAATTTGTTCTAATAATTCTGATATTCTACCTTGTGGGAGTTAATACATTCACTGGACTTTAGATATAGTTTAAGTATATTTTCATTTGTTTGGTTCTTTGTCCAAGACTCAGAGAAAGTCAATACTCTATTCTGAACCTTTATAATATAGTGTTGGTTGCACTTCTTTACAGCAATGTGAAACTATCCCCACCCTCCAGCTCTCTCCTCATAATTCTCTATCCTCTTCTGCTTCAAACAGACATATACATTTCCCTTAAAAGTTGCAAGGTATCTTCCTCGACTGTTCTCTGAGGCAAAATACTCCATCTTCCAACAACATTCTGCAAAACAAAGTTCCCCTACTGGGACTTCATTCTCACATACTATTCTACCAAAATTGGCACCTTTGAAGTCAGTGGTTTCATCAAAATCAATGGGACCAAATTTGGATGTGGATTACAATGCAAATGTACTACAATGCCATGCTTTTTGCTCATCTCCTCAAGGGTGAGTACCTGTGAGTAATTATGAAGCTGTAAGCATGAAGTGTTTACACGGGGGCCTCTGTGTGCTTTAAGTTCCTGGGCATTAACATTTTGAATGACCTGTTCTGGGACCAGCACATAGATGCAATCACAAGGAAGGTGCACCAGCACTTT
>JAUZTB010000118.1:8138989-8151493 GCA_034780895.1 Rhynchobatus australiae | reverse complement strand
CAGGAGGAGAACTGTGTGGAGTTGATTAAAAAAAATGTTGCTAATAATCAGTCACAAGACAACAATTCTGCATTGTTGAGAGAAAGCCAGTGTAGAATCATAACTCAACATGAGGAGGCTTTCCAGCCCAGCAAATCTATGTGGGCTCATGGTAGAGCAATCCCATTCCATTCCTCCTTCCCCATAGCCTTCAAAATGATTGTCTCTCAAACATCCATTGAATTATCTTCACCATCCCTCCAGACAGTGAGGTCCAGAGGAGGCCTTAACATTCCTTGCGGGGCCTGGAAAGGGAGTCCTGCTCCTACAGGTCACACTAGTGAAGGCAAATTAAAGATTTGTTCTGTTGAGTCTTTTCTAGCCTCAACTATTCTTAAAAAGGATCTACAAGAAAGAGCTTCCTTGCCAGATCAGAGCTGGTAAAGGAGTTGGCATTATTAATATAGGGCCCTGCTGGCTTCCATCAGGAGACTTATCATCAGTATAAAACTGGGAATATACATACTGGGATGTTGGGAGGCATCTCATAACATCAAGGTATGCAAATTTCACAGTAGAGATAACAAATCGTAGGAAGAGAGATTGCACATCTTTCAACCCTTAGGCTGGAGGTACCAAGTCTTGAAATTGATCCTGCTGTTGAACAATTAACTTGGTTCAGAAGGTAATCTGAACCTGGGGCCTTCCTGACCCACAGGTGCAAGTGTCTACTGAGAATGTCACAAAAGTGGCATTCAAATCTCTCACAGAATACTGACAAAGATGCAAGGTGGTCAGCATTAGAAATATTAACAGTGTAGAAGGCAACTTCATAGTTCATGAGATAAAGTCAGGGTTGTATTGTAAACTTTTAATCTTTTAACAATGACTGTTTTCATGTACACTCACATGCACAAACACTGAATAACCATGGCTGGAGTTCACTCAACTGAGTACTGTTCAATTGACTATAACAGTGAAAGTTTCTGATGAATGCTGGGATCTTGAAACTGACTCCCTGCAGATTGTGTGAACATTAAACATAAATCAGCTTACAACCTGGCACCTCCCTTAATTTATATGGGGTTTTCTGTGTCGCAACCTTATTACACTGTTACAGAACATCACAACGTCAAACACAAATACTCTTGTACCTGCAAAGTAACAAAAGCTTTTAAGTTTCCATTAACTGATTTCAGCACTGCCCAGATCTAAATTGGGATCTGACACTGTCACAATGTTCAGCAAAGAACAAGCTCACAGAGAACCCAAATGCAGCACAGTGGTATGAGACTGGAGTCAGGATGCTTCCTCAGTACCAAACACAGGCAGCAATTGGAAGGAATCTTGCCTCAGGGATCTGAGGTGGAGTCCCAACACAAAACTGGATATCCTAAGAGGAACAGTGAAACCAGGACTACTCTAGAGTTGCCGACTCTAAGCAGCCAGGAGATAAAGTATACCCAAAGGTTGACCAATATTCTGGCAACTAGTGCTAGAGAAACCCGGGTACATATGCTCAGCCCCCTGATGGGGTGCAGATGTGTGTTGTTATGCAATTAGTCGAGCATGGAATCCATGTGCTGTACAACAAGGCATCATCAATGGAGCCAAATCAAGGGCCAGCACTTGGAACCATGACAGACACTGGTTTTCATGCACTACAGGCAAAGAATGCAGGTTAGTGCTTGCCTCTTCTTTGTTGAGCAGCACTAAGTAGGGTTATGGCATTATTCAGATCTCTCCAGTATAGTTAGAGGGTAATAATGTCACCACAACAAAAAAGATCCTTTACAGCAAATTGAAACTGTACTAAAACTCTAATAATCTGGCACACTCAGGACATAGGGGAAACAGATTAGCAGATGTTCCAGACTATTGAAATATTATTTCTACTAACATCCCAACACGCTGTAAATTCACTTCTATTTAATTAGATATCACACTGTATTATCAAAAATTTTACAGTGAACCCAGTAAGCTTAAAGGAAGCATGGGGACTGGGACTCCAGTGAGAAGAAGTGGATGAGGCAACCAGGGCCCCAGTGAGAAGGGGACATTGGAGCCAGGGTCCCAGTGAGCAGGAGGAGATGCAAGTTTGTGTGTGTGTGTGTGTGTGTTAAAAAAGTTGAATTTAAATTAGCGTAAATTATAAATAACTTACACGTGCGTAAAAATCAAACAAAATGACACTAGTGCAAGACAGAGAGCAAAAGAAATATAGTCCAAGGTAGTGTTAGGGTTTTTAAGCTTGTTCGAGAACCTGAAGGCAGTGGGAAAGGAGCTGTTGTTGAACCTTGAGCTGTGGGTCTTCAGGCTCCTGTACCTCCTACTCAATGGCAGCATCGAGAAGAGGGCTTAGCCTGGATATTGGGGGTCCCTGATGATGGATGTCACCTTCCTGATACATCACCTCTTGCAGGTGTCCTCAATGCTGGGGAGAGCTGTACCCGTGATAAAACTGGCTGCGTCCACCACTCTCTATAGTCTCTTGCGTTCCTGTGCATTGGAGTTTCTATTCCGGCGGGAATCTAGCTGCTATGAGCAGAAGGGGAGCACAGGAACTGGGACCCTGATGAGCAGGAGAGGAACGAGGGATCTGAGGCCCCAATGAGCAGAGGGAAGTGAGAATTTAGGGACCCTGGTGAGCAGTCAGAGAGTGTGGCAAACATCACCCTGGTGTGCCAGATGCTGAACCTTGGGGATTTCTAAATAGTTGCACAGTGGATTATTGGAGTTTTACTGTATACAGCTCTGGTGCATTTTTGTTCAAACCTCAATCATTGACATTGCTTCATACAAACACAGGAAGCCAGTCTAATTAATTGTCCTTTCCAAAACCACTTAATACTGCACCGAGTATTGGATGTGGCAAAGTCAAATTTGAACTTTACTGCAGTTCCACTGTGGAAGAGGAAATATTAATTGCTGTTGGCTGCAGTCCATGGGAAATTAAGAGTTGGGTTTAATACTTCTAAACTGATCTATTTGCTTTCCAGCAGAGTTTTGGACACCAGAAAGGAAGCTTTTTACAAAGCCCTGCTGCATAAATATTCCCATGTTTTGTGTCGCTTTTGGTAGCAGTTGACAGCTGGCATCCGTATCTTGTGACCTTTCTGTATTTAGTATGCTCTTGTGCTTTTGCTAATTTGTCAGTGGCACCATGACTTGGATTGGTGTTACTTCTCGCCTGATGCATACACCATGGACCCTGCCCCTTGGCTACAGTCAGCAATAATCTAACTATGACCCAGCCACAGCCTTGGTGAGGGCCTGAACCGCCCCCTGTATGGAAATGTGGTGAAGACAAAATTAACCACAAAACTAAAAATTGCAGATATGGAAATCTGAAATAGCTGTGAACACTTAGCGAGTCAGGCAGCATGTGTGGAGAAAGAAAGAGTTAAGATTTCAGAACCCTTCATCAGAAGAAAATTGCTCATTGTATTAATATAATACCTGGATGAGCACAAGGCTACACACCAAGAGTGGGGAGCTGGTCACTCTTTCTTTGCCAACATGGCTATGATGGGCTGAATAGTCTCACTTGATGCTGTAAATCCTATGACTCCAAGCTTGGATTTGAAAGTTGGGCTTACAAGCTCCTCCACTAAATCAGCTCTCCAGAATCACCATCCTGGTTAACATCTCCACTGGGCAAATTAATAAATTGGTTTGTGCTTTATTGCCTGACAGTTGGAACAGGGAAGTCAGAGGGGTGAAGGTTTAAATCAGGAAGGGCTTTCATCCCTACCGACATGTAAGCTACCTGTTGAAAAGTTTCTGAGGGGTGACCGCAGGTGGTCCGAGTAGTGGACTTGGCTGGGAAGCAGCCATGAAGTTGAAAAACCCACTGTTTAAATCAGGCAGCAGTACTGTGTGATCGGAGGCCCCAGCAACTAACTCTGTGACACCAAACCCTGAGGGAAGTGGATAGCAATAATGATGCAGAGGAGCATCAATGCATGGAAGCTGAGGTTTTCTACTGAAGGTATCAAATTGTCCAGTCAGGTCAAAATAATCCAATAACATAACAAAGGAGGAATTTACTTCTGGGAAAAAAATCAAATATTCAGGGCACTTTGCAGTAAAGTGACTTTGAGTTAAAAACAAAATCTCTCTCGGTCCTTCCTGGGAATGCAGTGGTGAGGTTGGAACTTCTCCTTCAATGTTAGTCTCACCAGTCGTGCCGTTGGTGAAAGTCCTTGAATTATTAATATGCTTGTGTTGTTTATCATAATTTGTGCTAATATAGTGGTGTCTAAGCCCTGCGTACAACCATTTGGTACAAAATCCTTACCTCATTACCACCTCAACAAGAAACCCGCAGCTGGAAGACCTTTCAAAAAGAGAAAATTAACAAAGGATTGTTTGGAAAACCGATAACTGCCACTTTAGAGGCATTGTTCATTTTGATGAGCTGGGGAGTAGTAGAAGCTCCGGTAAAGGTCCCAAGGTGGTTCAGTGGGGGTCCTGACAGTAAAGTGAGATGCCTACATTTACTGATGCTGCCAGGAACCCTTGCTGTTGCCAACTGTTTCAGAAGCCCGAGCAGATTATGAATAACAGAAGTGTAACTGAAGTGGAGCAGCTCGCGTTTCACATGGCTGTTTCATATCCCAGGGGACCTTACACAGCAGCAGAAAGGGCAGGAGGGCAGGGGAAGAATCCTTGCAAAATATTAAGGCTATCTTTTCAAAAGCAATATAACCAAATATCAATATTGAACATTCCAGTTAAGTTGGAGAGGGCAAGGTATTTCATTTAAGAAACTGCAAGTTCAGCATGAAGACTCATTTGTATGGTACTCTCATATGCCTCTCAAAAATAATTCAAAGCATTTTACCCAGACATGGATCACTCTAAAGTGATTGCTAGTAAACAAGCAGGAGTGGCAAATTGCAAAGCAGTCAGAAACGCAGGTGTTCACCTGGCATCTTTCCTGACCACTGAGGTCTTGGAATGCTTTACTTGTACAGGTCCTCCCCAGGTTACAGCAGGGCTCCGTTCCTGTGCACTGATTGCAACCTGGAGAGTTCACAAGACGGAAATGCAGCCGCAAATCAAGTTCCCACACGGCAACAGATGCCTGCAGCCCCACAGCAGCCGGCAAATCCATCCTGCCAGTCTCCAAAATGCTCATTCGTATGTACTAGCTGTCCATAAGTTGGGTATTCATAAGCTGGGTTGGACCTGTGGTCAGCTACATCTCTATGTTAGCACACGAGGGTGAATCAGCAGGCATAGTCTCATGTCCAGTTCCAAGAACTTTGATCATAAAATCTCCACTGATACTTCCAGAGCTTAATCAGGCATTTCAAAGTAGGTGGTAGGGGCTTTCAAACAGAAACAGAAATGCTGGAAGCACTCAGCTGGTCAGGCAGCAGCATTGGAGAGGGAAACAGACTCAACATTTGGGGTCAAGGATCCTTCATCAGAATTGGAAAAGTGAGAAGACTTGAAGCCTCTGTGGTTTTTTGCTCCCAACATTAAACTATTTTCCCTCTTAGGTTGATACAGAAGATCTCAGGGGACGATTTGGAAAAAAGAATCAGGGAGGTTTCTCCTCTGGTCAACACTTACCCCTCATGAAGAATTAGAAGAATATATCTCATGCAACCTTTCTTGAGTACAACTGGAGCTCAGCTTCAAAAGTATTTCATCAATTGAAGGATCAGGGTCTCAGTTCAATATCTTGGTGAAGAGTCACCACCAATAGTGCAGCACTGCCTCAAGTTTGTGCTGGAATATCACCAATTGGATGCCGCACTGGTTAATTCTGGTTCTGGTGGACTCCCCAGGATTCTTTTTCATTTATTAAGGTGGTTGAGCTTGACTCTGTTCATTGAACACTAATTCCATACATTTTCAGGTCAGAGCCGAGGTGAAATCTAAAGGTGACAGATACTGCTACTAATCAGCCATGTTCATTGATACCTGCACAATGTAAAATCCTTCTATTTTTGGCTGTTTACCTGTCAATCTGCCATAATATTCATTGCAAATAATACACCTGCAGCCGGACACATTTTGTTTGAGCAGAAACTATTGATATTTTTGAATGGTTCTTCAATCAAAACAGCAGCACAGTCACTACAAGTCCTGAAATCCTTAGTCATTCCATCATCAACAGACAAAGGTACCTCCTCTGCCTTAGACATAAGAAAACTGTGATTCTAAGCTGCAGCAACAACTCAACACAAACTGATGCTGAAAACACACAAGATTCATTTACTCCTACTCTCCAGTTTTGGTCTTTCAGAAGTTTATTTCCCCATGCACAAAGAGTGATTAGAATAAGCAACACACAAGTGGCCAAGTCAGTCATGGAATCTCAAAAGTGAATTAATTAAAATCCAAGAAATCATTGGAAGTGCAGGGCAGTGGCATTGAGAGTTAATAGCTTTTAATTACAAGTAGATAAATGCAACACCAAACTCTCTGCATGCTAAACAGCACATGGCAGATAGAGCTAAGTGATCCTGTAATGAATGGATAACATTAAAGCCTTGCAGTCCTGCCACATCTGGTTGTGAATGGTGATGGACAAGTAAACAGCTAATGGGAGAAGAGGGGTCCAAGAACATCCTCTTCCTCAATGATGGCAGGGCCCAGGATTTGAATGTTAAATACAAGGCTTGGCATTCATAACCCTATTCAGCCAGATGATCTATCTTGGCTTCCTCCGAAGATCTCCACCATAACAGTCCAGCTGATCTGATTCACTCCAGGTGATACCAAGAAACAGCTGAGAGCACTGGATACAGTAAAGGCTGTGAGAACAGACAACATCTCAAGTGTGGTACTGAAGAAATGTGCCCTGGAAATATAGTTGCACCTCTGCTCAAGCTGTTCCAGTATAGATCCAATACTGGCATCTATCAAACAATGTGAAAAGTTGACTAGATATATCCTGCTAAAATAAAACAGGATAAATCTTATCCAGCCTATCATCAGTCAATTCTAAACCATTAATATATTGCTGGAAGATGTTGTAGACAATGCTTTTGAAGTCCTGTTTGGGTTTTGCCAGGTTTTGTACTTTATCACAGCCTTGGTCCAAACAGACCAAAGAACTGAACTCCACTGGTGAAGTGAGAGTGACGGGCCTTGACATCGTGGCAGCACATGATTGAATACGACATCAGGGAGTTTGAGAAAAAGTGAAGTCAATGGGCACCAAGGGGAATCAACTCCAATGGTTGAATTGCACCTCACATAATGAAATATGGTTGTGGTTCATGGAGGTCAATAATCCCCACCCCAGCATATCGCAAAGGGAATTCCTCAAGGAATTTCTCAGCCCACCGATCTGAGGCTGCATTATCAATGACCACGCTTCCATCACTTGGTCATTGGGGATGTTTACTTACAAATACATGATGTTTACTGCCATTTGCAACTCTTCTGCTAATAAAATAATCTATACCTCAATGCACCAAGATGCAGTCAGCATTCAGGCTTGGGCTAGTAAGTCACATCTAACATTTGCCTTAAAAGTACCAGGTAATGGCGATCTCCAACAAGCAAGAGTTTCACCGTTGATATTCAATGTGTTCCCATTGCTAAGCCTGTACCATCCAAATCCTAAGGGTCAGCACTGACCAGAAACTCAACTGGACCAGCTACATAATAATTGACTATGATCAGAGGCTGAATATCGACTGACCTTGTGTTTCTCCAAAGCCCTTCTACCATCTATAAGGCACAAATCAGGAGTGTGATGGAATTATCTTGACTTGCCTGGATGATGGTAGATCCAGCAGCTCTGAAGCAGCATGACAGCATCCAGAACAAAGCAGCCCACTTGATTGTTACCTTGTCAGCCACCATAAGCATTCATTCCCTCTGGTAACATGGTATCTTGGCTGCAGTGTGTACCATCTAAAAATTAAACTTCAGTTGCTAACCCAGGTGACTTTAACAACACCTCCCAAACTTGCACCTGTTAAGGACAAGGGTCGCAGGTGCTTGGGACATCGCCTCCTACAGGTTCTCCAAGCTGCACACGATACTGTCGTGTAAGTAGATTACTGGGTCTAAATCCAAGAACTCCCCTCGCCAACGACACTGTGGGAGTACCTAAACCAGAAGGACAGCAGCAGTTGAAGAATGTGTCTCACCACTCAAGAGCAATTAGGAATGGACAATAAAGGCTGGCCTTGCCCTTGACAATCAGATCCTCAAAAATAGATTAATAAAAAAAAATCATTAGAAGTGGCATGATTGGTTAAATAGCTGAAATTTCTGTGCATTTAGATGAAGTGACTAAATTTCATGCTAATTATGAAACAAATTGCCACAGGACCACACATGGTCACACTGTACTTACTCAAACTTACTCTCCTTCTCGACATAAATTTCATCCGCTCTAGGAAACTGGCAATTTCCATTTTGCCAAGTATATTCACCAAAGACTTGTAACATTTGGTTGCTAAGTATAGCTTTTCAAAAGCCTTTTTATGTTTCTGGAAAATAAGAATGCAATTACTACTTAAGCTTCAGCTTGCCTGGAGGCTGACAGTAAGTAATGGCCAGGAATTCCCTAACATGTTACATTTAACCCACAGATAAAGTCGTAGTGACTTGCCCATGGGGTGAATGTAACTGGTGAAGGCATTTCTACCCACAGACCTTTAAAAGTTAAGCTTTTTCCTTTCTATTAAGCATTTCAAAAATAGCTAAGGATGTCCAAAATAGAAAAAGGAATATTTTATCTGTGCAGCAATAGAAACAGACCTTTTCCATCTTATTCCTTCTGGTTACAGTATAGATCGTTAAGTGCATCTGTTTACAGATCCATGCAGTGTTGCCAAAAAGCAGGCATACTTACATAGCATATGGCACTCCAGTTGTTCAAGAAGTATGTTGGTGTATGGTCCAGTGAGGCATGAAGCACATTGCCTGAGAGGCAAATCATGTATAATTTAAAAACAATCAAAGCGTGTGACCTGAACTGTAGGTTCACACATCGCCCTTACATCCCTGACCTCAGGAGCTCAGTGCAGTGTGTTGACCACAAGATTTTTATACAAAACACATTACGGTGATTCTCTTGGTTTGGTTTAACTCCCACCATGGCCTGAAGAAGTAACTGATTTCAATAAAGCTGGGACAGAACCAGAAAGTCACACATAAAGGCAATTTCCTCTGAAGGTTATGGAGATCAGCACATTTAATTATCTATCTGTATAAACTACAGGAGTCAAATGGGCTGGCTTGTCTTAAAGTCATCATCTGCCTGAACCTTCTCTGTGGCATTTAATATCCCTAGAACTGATCTGATAACTTGCTACATTACTGAGTGATATAATGAAGACTAGTGAGATTTCACTCAAAGTGCTTGGGAGAAACTCATGGTCTAAATGTTAAGGTAACCGGCAACCTTCGTTTTCATTATTTGCTATGCTACTCAAAGATTTCTACATGGGTCAGAAAGTACACTTCAAGCATGATTGTCAATCTAACAACCACTAATTCAGTTTTTCACCAAGACGCAGAGACTACCCATTTGGTAATTCCCTGCACTGCTTCCGAGTCTGGGATAAGTGTTCCCAGTGGCTCCGAATGCATTGCTCCTCTGACTGAGGTTGATCAAATGTAGAGGTAGTGATCAAAACTGTGCATGGTAATCAAGACGGGTTTAAACTGTCCATGGTGCATTTTCAGCATGGGATCTTCAGGTTTACTTTTAAATGACTCAGACAAGGACTCCAGGGAAACATTTACAGGACAATTGAGCCTGTGAAAAGTATGATTAGATCTTTGTTAGAGTATGCACCCAGTTAGACAAGTCTTACAATGTCAGAACAGAAATCAGCCACTGGCAGGAGCATAGTGGTTATATTACTGGGCATGTAATCCATGGGCTTGCACTAATGAGCCAGAGACAGGAGGTTAAGTGCCACAAAAGCAATATTCAGTAGGTGTGGGCTCTGCGGAGAAAAAAAAGAGCTCATGTTTCAGGTTAATTACATTTTGCTATCTTGACTGCCTTCTGTAATGGGCCCTCAAGCAACAAAGGACAGAAGTTGCTGAAGAAGGTGGCTCAGCAACACCTTTTCAAGACAATAAATATTGACATTGCTTGTGATATCTATAGCCCAGGAATGAGCAAAAATATTTAGCCTGACAGGCCCATAATGATGGTGGTGTTCCATGTGAACTACCCTTGAAGAGAGACCAGATAGCCCTGGGTTTGTTTTCTGTGGACTAGAAGAGGCTGATTGAGAGAGACAAAATAATGAGGGGCATAGATAGGATGGATAGCTTTCCTCCATGGCAGAGGTGCATAAATCTAGCAGGCATAGTTTTAAAGTGAGGGGTAAAAGGTTCAGAGGGTATCTAAGAACAAATTTTTTCACTCACAGTTTAGAGTTTGGAATGCACTGCCTGATGATCTGTAAGATCTGGGAGAAGGTGGTGATGGAGGGGGTGACTCACAACAGTTGAGAAGTATTCAGGTGTCATTTAGACATTGAAGACCATGAAGCAAGTGCTGGAAATTGGAACTAATATAGCTGGGTGCTTCATGGTTGGGCTGAAGGGCTCTAAGACGAAGATAAGAAAAAGGTTCTACAATTATATTTATCTTTTAAAAAAGGCAATTGACTTGCTCTGTTCAAGTTGTACCTAATGAGATATGGCCGATCATAAGGGTTCCTGTTAGTCAGTTTGCAGCTACTGTCCTCTATTAATGGGTTAAAAAGAAAAACTGTCAAGGAGAAATGGATCACAGTTGCATTTCAGTCCACTCCACTCTCAGGCATCCACAGAGATAAGGATCATTGGCTAACAGAAAACAAAGGGTATCTGTGCTGTGGACCGACACCAGAAAATTGATCTCCAACACAATGACCATTATTTAGTCAGCATCTGTTTCCAAGCTAACCCAATCTGTTGGGATAGAGATCTCAGATTCAGGCTGACGAGGGTGCAGCATCAAGCCTCCAGAAAGATGCAAGTCTTGTCGTGAACTAAGAGAGAAAAAACCTGGCATCAATTATAACAGTCTTGCTATTCTAGAGTGAAGTCATAATGGACGGGAAACAATTAAGATTAGTGACTAAACATCAGAAAACAAGATTTGGCCCACGGTTTCTCAATTTTTTTTTATATACTTACAGAAACAGATCCTTTAGCCCAATGAGTCCAGCTCCCCCACTTACACTTATCCTCCCAGCATTCCCATCAACTGTCTCCAGATTCTACCACTCGCCTACATACCAGGGACAATTTACAGCAGGTAATTAACCTACCAACCTGGATGTATTCGGCATGTGAGAGAACATCAGAGCATCCAGAGGAGAACTACACAGTCATGTGAAAACTGAACACAGACAACACCAGAGGTCGAGTTGGACACCTGGGTCACTGCAGCTGAGGCAGCAGCTCCACTAGCTGTGCTACTGTACCACCCCCTTTACATGAATCATTAAGCTAAACTGACATCACATGTATAACATACTTAACGGCATCATGTTTTCACCTGGTGCCCTTAAAATCGGAAAATTTTAAGGCCAGTGATTTCACAGGTTAAGGCTTCCCCAGAAGTTGGGTGGCATGGTAGTGTAGCAGTTAGCATGACACTATTACAGCGCCAGCGATCGGGGTTCGATTCCCGTTGCTGTCTGTAAGGAGTTTGTATGTTCCTCTGTGTCTGCATGGGTTTTCTCCGGGTGCTCCGGTTTCCTCCCACATTCTAAGGATGTACGGGTAGGTTAATATTGGGTTTAAAACAGGCAGCATGGACTCGTTGGGCCGGAAGGGCTTGTTACCACGCTGTAAATAAACTTAAAATTAAAAATAGTAGACAAAGGAACTGTCTTTGTCGGCTGGTATTGGTGTTGCATAACTTCACAGCCATGTGCTTCAGACACAAGGTCCTGTCAGCACTAAACAAAACACTGTAGGAGTGTATACTGACTCCACCCATTGAGAATACCTTAGAAAATTCCAGCCCCATCACAGTTCTTTCTTTCTACCTTAAGTTTGTTGCTTGCTTCTATTTTGGAAAATTATTTGTTTAATAAATTTGCTGCTAACTTAGAGATTAATTTAGAATTCTGAATTTCCGTGCAAAAAAAGGCTCTGAATCATCCATTTTGCTTTTGGACCATACTGGAAGACTTTCTAATCTTTCCCTCAGAGCTAGTTCACTTCAAGCTGAGCTCCTTAGGATGGAGGGACCCCTCAAAAAATTTCTCTTCCCTAATGTCCTGACTGCTTTATTTAAACTCACCCACTGGGTTAATTTTCTAAATAGATGAATTTGAATTTCAAGTTCATTCAGAATCTGGGCATCATTAACAAGGTCAAGATTTATTGTCCATCCCTAATTTCACTTGAGAAGGTGCTGGGGAATTGCCTTCTTGAATTGCTGCAGTCCTTCTGGTGAAGGTACAGTGCTGTTGGGTGGGGAGTTCCTGGGTCTAAACCCAGTGACAATTGAAGGACCAGCAGTATGTTTTCACATAAAATTGGTGTGCAAATTAGAAGGGGGCCTGCAGGTGTTTCTGTGCACAT
>JAUZTB010000118.1:7907185-7918002 GCA_034780895.1 Rhynchobatus australiae | reverse complement strand
CACCAAGTCTGGGTCGACTGTCAATGACAATTGACTCCTCTGAGTTAGGTTTGAGTGCAGATCTACCGCCCAAGCCAAGCTGGGCCAGGGACAGTCTGCACATTGGACTGCCAGTAGGTCACTGGACCCTGGGAGCATTAGGATCAAACTCCTGCCTGTTAGTTCAAGCCCCACACTCACTTTTTACCCCCAATGACATAGAAGACCATTTGGCCCACTGAGTTCATGCCAGCTGTCAAAGCATTTCCACACTTATTTCCCCACAGCCTCACTCCACAAACCAGAGCTTGGAAAATCCTCACCATCACTCCAGGGCACTGCTGAGGAAGTGCTGCACTGACTTTCTTTCAAATAAAGTGTTAAACAAAGCCTCGTTTACCAGACTTCTGGAATGTTCTATCTCTATACTGCCCATCTACTTTCTCAGGTAAAAATAAAAGATGCCATTGCACTATTGCCAAGCAATGTTGGGAAATTATTCTGCCCAATATTTATCCCTCAACAAGTTTTATCTATAAAAAATTATTTGGCTATTTCTGTTTATGGGAATCAGCTGTGCACAAATTGCCTCCTGATCACCCAATCACTCTGGCTCTCTCTATGGGAAAGGAATGGAGGATGTGGCACTTTCTAAAACATTATGTTTGAAAAGGTACAAGGTTGAATTGGATAATGTGCAACTGAGTAGTAGATTGTATTTGCAAATATCTTTGGAGAGATTTGGTAATTATTATTTTTCTTTGAAGAGTCAAGAATGTGATCACTGAACTCAGCTGTTCACACCTTGTGGTATGACATTATCTGTTAAACATTCTACCCAACTGGTCCAGATTGGCTCCACAGGATCCAGGAAAATAAACATTCACCGAGTACCCAATTTCTGCTCAGGAGTCAGAGTTAGGACATCACAACTGTGACAAGAAATGGCGTGGCTGAAACTATCTTCAAGACTCTAATGGGAAAATCGGCAACTGTACCTGACTGCATCCAGTGGCTGGGAATGTACGTATTTCTCCAGTCTAGAACATGGCTCAAAGAAATCTTTTAAACAACTTCCCACAGGCATAGGCCTTTTTAAAGAATGTCACAAGTTAAGCCTGTATTTTCCTCTCCCAGATGCTGTTAAAATTGATGCAAATTCCTGTCCTTCTCTCCATTTAGTTCAGAAATATGTGTATTTTTTAAAGGAAAATTGCATTTAATTAACGTTTAGAAGCTCCTTTTGGCCACAATAGTATATAACATTAAAGATAGGATCCTCAAGATCCTGTCTCTCTCTGCCTCTGTAATCTCCACCAGCCCCACCATCCTCCAAAATATCTGCGGTCCTCCAGTTCTGGCCATTATGAGATTGAATGGATCCACCACTGGAAGCCACACCTTCAGCTGGAAAGGCCCACAAGCTCCAGAATTCTCTCCCAACATCTCAGACTCTTTTGCAGAGGTTAAAACTTCATTTAAATTTTTTTGAGCAAAGTTTTTGTTACTACTTCCACTCGTGCCAAAATTTGATTTGACTACAAGTTTGTGAAACTCCATGAAACAGATGTTCTTGCTGCATTAAAGATGCTGGATAAATAGGTATTGTCTTTGATCGGAGTTTACAGCCAACTGGACTAGCGACACAAATTGGGCAAATCAAGTAAACCATGTGGATTGATTCCTTAGGCTTACAACTTCCTGGGGACTGTAGCCCGTCTTTAATCTCTGGACCTTTTGAACCAAATTCACGTTCTCAGTCTGACAACGGTGTGAATTAAACTCAAACACTTCGGATTATTAGACCAAACCGCTGGACCAGTAACATAACCCCTTTATTACCGTCCCTTCTGAGTGACACAAACTCCATTAAAATAGCACATACAAAATGTGTTAACCCTGCAATAAAAATAATGGAGGGAGGAAATTAAAACTACAGCTGGTTAATAAAAAAAGGTGAATGTCATGACAGCAAAGCAGACAAGCATGGAGAATGTTTTCATCAACACACTCCATCCCTGCTGTGCACAGGGAAACGACTGCTAAAAAATGCAGGAAGCATCATGTACCTACCCTGTATTTAAATCACCTCCAATGTCACAAATAACTAAGGAACAAGCAGCAGATGCCAGCTTAACAATGG
Source organism: Rhynchobatus australiae (assembly GCA_034780895.1). Taxonomy (NCBI): domain Eukaryota; kingdom Metazoa; phylum Chordata; class Chondrichthyes; order Rhinopristiformes; family Rhynchobatidae; genus Rhynchobatus; species Rhynchobatus australiae. The sequence continues at coordinate 7,915,880 of JAUZTB010000118.1, read as the reverse complement.
ATGATAACAGAGCACAGTGTACTTTCTTTCTGTGGATATGGTGGTTAATGTTAGTGGCAGCAAAATTGATTACTGGGCATATTGATGGCCTTGATGAAAATGTTGGATCCCTGAAGCTAGATGCAGGAACTATCAGTGATAAAATTGAACGCGCAAACAATGGGACCAAAACTGAGACCCACCTCAAGTGAAATTAATGCAGATTTTAATTGTGGCATATCAATGCCAGAGCAGTTTAGTAGAATTTTAAAAAAGGAATGTTTCACAGTATTATGTGCTGCTAACTGTACTGATCTCTGGACTATACTCGGTCTTCTGGAACATAAAAGGAATGTGATAGTGAAGTGCCTGTTCGCCACAGATGCCCTTGGGATGCTTTGGAGGGGAGGGAGGAGGAACGATCGAGAAATCTTAGCTTCCAGCCATTTGCTCTGAGGTCTTGTTTGCTTTCCTGCAGGGCAGAGCATCAAGTTGCTGGATTATGCACCGGCAAGAGCTGAAGCCTGTAGCAGGCAATCATTTGCTCTGAGTACTAAACCCAAAACAGAATTGAAGTACATGGAACTATTTGACTGCATCACTGGTTCTTTGACTGGTGTTTCCCACTGGGAACATGGAATTGCTAAATTTTCCCTGAAGCATTTTCCAGATTATATGCATTCAATAGTTTTGAAGAACAATACCTCAGTTTTGCAAACTCTGCTACCTAAAATGCAGTGTTATTGCTACCTCAATGTTGGGCTTGGAATCACAGTGTACAGTTCTCCCATTACCTTTACCGCAATGCACATTATTGTTTGGAAGTAGCTCAGCAATGCATCATACCAGAAGATGGGTGGGATGGAAACAGGAAGGGCAGTATGAAATCTTACAAAAACATGTGTCAATGATTTTAGAGTGTCAGGGGACAGGGATGAAACCTAAAAGTAACCTAATTAACACAGAAAAAGAAAGTGCTACAATGATTTCTTGGCATGACATATTATTGAAAAGGCACATAACACACACTAGGGTTGTGAACAGGGAAAAAATATGCAACAGACTGAAAGATATTCTACTCCAGTCTAATAAAGCCCAGTGCAAGTCAAAGTGGTGTATGATGACTGGAAAGCAGCAGGGAGTGTATTCACTCAGTGACAGACAGTGATCACAGCAAACTCCCTCTATAATTATCCTACATATGGCAGCAAGTACTCTTTACATACCTTGCTTCCTGTGTCACCATTCTGTGTCATGCTTTTTAAGTCAGAATCTCTGATGAGAAATTCAAGACAAGCACCTATAATTGGAAATCCCAATCGAAACAATTCCACTTTTCTCAGATCGGGAGTTGCCTGGCACGGTGCAGCAGCGAGCTCCAGCCACACGGTGGCACTGAAAACATATCCCTCAACTCCCTGTCTCCAATCCTGGCAGCCATGTTACTTGTTCTTTCATTCTTGCTTGTGAATGTTTATTTGCTGCTTGTAACTCACTTTATATTTTCATTGGCACTGACCCTTTGGTGGTCCCCTACCCTGGTCTTTTCCTTCCTGGCTGCCTCCTGGTGCTCTTGCTGCCTACGGAGCCTCCTGTTGCTCACGCCGCCTCTCACCGTCATCCTGACTCTGCCCACCATTCCTTTACCTTTTAGTTCACCAACTGTGAACCTTATAGGTACCTCGAGGCCACCCACTCCATTTCTTCCCCTCCCTTCACCAGCCTGCAATTTATCCTGCATTGCACTTGCTCTGTAGCTGTGACACTTTACTCTGCATTATGTATCATTTTACCTTGTACGACCTCAATGCACTGTGTAGTGAAATGATCTGTATGAACAGGATGCAAGACAAGTTTTTCATTGTCCCTCGGTACATGTGACAATAACAAACCAATTCCAATCACAATGATCTCCACAAGAACAACTTCTGAAAGTGCTCAGGATTCCACAAAACTTTGAGTAATCTTATCCACTCCACTCCACTCTATGTATGGGCTCCCAGTCAAAGCAGGGATCAGGTTGTGAATTGTGAGAGAGATGTTATCTCTTGGCTTTCCTTTAACTTTGGGAACAACCACTGTTGCTTGAAAGTGGGGAAAAAGGTTTAGTTAACAGAGCCTTCTCTGAACTCAGAGATGTGAGAAGGATATTCATTTCTTTAACCCAGAGGTCATACTGTTGCCTTAACCTTCCCTTTCTCTGTCCTCTTTGCCTTCTGTCCCTAGCAACCAATCATCACAAAGAACCCTCCCTTGCTTTTCCCATCACCTCCCCTTTCCTTCCTGCTTTTCACCCTCTCACATGTCCTCCTCCCATCTTCTATCACCTTGTGTTTACAACCCAGGAGACAGCCTGCAGCCTCTGGCTGAGAAGATCTGATTGATTTGGCTGCTTTAATCAAAACTTGCCTCCTTCTAGTTCCTGCCCTATAGTTCCCACAACAGAACCTTGCCATCACTCTCCAAAGAGGGAATTAGAGAAACATTTGAAAGAGAAACTGCAGGGGCTGTGAGGAAAGAATGCGGGAGGGGAACCAATTGGCTTGCTATACAAAAGAGCTGGCACAGGATCAATGGACTCCTTGCTGTTCTACTCCATGAATTGGTTACACAAGAAAAGGGCAGAGAGAACCAGAAAAGAAAAGGGAAATAGGACCAGAAGAAGCAGGAGAGAATGAGAGGTGCAATGCAGAGATGGGTATTATCTGATCTAATGCGTGCAAAGTTAGAAGCTTATGTTCCATTGCAAGTCTACAAGAAACTGGCAAATAGGGATGGATGGAATTCAGAAATAGCGGTCAAGAGGGCACAATTCATCCTTGATTGTCCGCACAGAACAGTAAATAACACAAGTCGGAATGACTTGTGACGTCAGCTCCTAGAAAACAAATGCACCGAGCTAGCTGATAGCTTGGCGTGAGACGGTGGTAAAGGTTGTCAGAATGCCAGTGATGATGAAGTAACGGCATATGTGCACAGCTTGATATCATCAGTACCAGTGTCTGAACAGGGAGCTGAGCACATCAGAGAAAAAAACATCTGAGGACACAGATACACCGACTCTCTGAGCAACTGCAATGAGATGGATGGCTGGAGTGAAAGCTGTCCTGTTTCGAGGAAACAGTAGCCTGTTAGAATTACAGACTTGAGGTCTCAGGGATCAAATATGCATCTCTCACAGAAGTAGTACAATTGTAATTTCTTGCAGCTTGCATTAAAAAAATAGCTCCTGTGGGGTATTTTGGCATTGAGAAATGCTCGCAGATCCCACGAGGCTCATTGTTGGCCAAGACAAGAGCAGGATACTAGCAATCTAGTACTTCACGTCTCATTTATCAGCAAGGGAACAGGTCTGTGTCTAGTTAACATGAGACCACAGAAGAAAGTTGCTTTCCTTCCTTAGGAATGCTAAAAAAGTGCTCAGCAGTCATGGGCTGTTATTCCAATTATCCAGAAGTCTGCTCTTTGACAAGTGCCAGCCAGAAATGATTCAATCAAGCAATGAAATTAGCATTGTGGAAAAAGATAATAAACCAGAAATTCCATGCCATGTTGGGTTTGAACGGCAACATATTTTATCCTTGTGGAAGAAATGAAATAGCTTTTTACATTCTATCTAATCTATCCCTTTAATCAATTTTAACAATTGAATTAAAGCAAAACTTCATCTATTTTCAAGAAAATACCAGTCTGTCTACTTCATCATGTGGCTCTGGTGAAGCTGGACTGCCCCCGACTTCAGGACTAATATTTCCTTCCCAAGCTGAGGTCTGATCAGAACTTTCAACAACTGGAGTATATTCTCCAGCTCCATTGTCTAGAAAATAGCCTGTAGCTCTAAACATGCCATCCAATCGCAATGATGTGTTCCATCCCCTTCCAAAATGCAGCTCCATTCAGGCTAGTGGAACTGACTTTCAGAAGCTCAGCCACAGCCAAATCAGGACTGTCAACCAGGCATGTATTTCAAGTGCCTCTGTCCCCTCTTGAAATAAGACAACATTTCCAGTCACAACTTTGGTTATTTTATGCTCCCATCCACTAGGTTTTAATTATATGTATGCACAAATTAATTAGGAACAGGAAAATGTCAGTAGACTCCTCACACTCTGTCAAAAAAGACAATCTTGCTGATGATTGTAACCTCAACTCCATATTCCTGTTTACACTGTGATAACATTACCCTCTTGCTTTTCAAGTACCTATCTGCCTTTACCTTAGAAATACACAAAGACACTGTTTCCGCTGCCCATTAAGGAAGAGCTTGAAAGACTGGTGATCCTCTTTGAGAAAGAAATTCACCTCATTTCTGCAATAAATGGGTGACCCCTTAATTTTAATCAGTAATCTCTGGTAAAAAAAATACCAATACCATAAGAGGAAATATCAGTTCAACATCCACCAGTCAAGATCCCTCAAGATCTTATGTGTTTCAATCAAGTTGTCCCTCACTAAGTTTCGGCAGTTAAAATCCTAGCTTATTGAACATGTCAAATAAGGCAATCTACCCATTCCAGGTATCAGTCTAGTAAACTTTCTCTGAACTGTTTCCAATGCTTTCATATCCTTCCTTAAATAAGGAGATCCATACGGTTCAGAGTATTCTAAAAAGTGTAGTTTCACTAATCCCCTTTGTAATTAAGGATAACCTCTCTATTTTTATGTTCACTTTTTTTTTCCAATAAGCTACAATTTTCTGTGCACTTACTAAGTTTCTAAGTACTTGCAGGTGCATCTGCTTCTCAGGGCTCTGCAATCTACCGCTGTGTGTGTGTGTGTGTGTGTGTGTGTGTGTGTGTGTGTGTGTATATATAGATAGATATAGATAGATATATATCAATAGCAAATACAAATATATACTCTTTTTAGTTTTCTGGCCAACATAGACAATTCCACATTCTCCCCCATTATACACCATTGGCCGTATCTTTGCTATTCATGTAACTGACCTACATCCCTCTTGATCTGTAAACAGGATCATAAAAATTTCTGTTCTTCCACTGTTTCCAGTTTCTCATCAACTCTGATCAAAGTCTTCTAATATAACGAAAATATAACGAAAATGCTGAATTCTAAATCAGGAAAGTGAAAGGCCTCAAATTGTCTGAATTCAGTACATACAAAATTCCTACCTGTTTTCTGTCTGAAACTTTTGAATAAAAGTTATCTTCATTCTGCTGTCACCAGCATCAGAAAAGTCAATAGAACCTGCAATGCAAAGGAAAGGACATTAACTGTTTGATCACTTCTCATCTCAAATACATTGCCCTCTGTTCAAGCCACAGAACTCCACAAAGCTGTAGGACCTATGAAAAAGATATTAAAAGTTATACCTTCAGAACATATTCCATCTCTGCAGGACAATAATATTTGGATGGCAATGCTTTTTAACATTTGGTTGGAAACTTCATGCCATTTGCAGGCACAAGTCACTGTCCACTTGTGTGACTGCACCTTTGACAACACTCAAGCAGCTTGACAATATCCAGATTAGCACCTGATCCACCACCCTAAACATTCACTTCCTCTCCCACTGACACACTGTAGATGTAGTGAGTACCATATGCAAAATGTACTGCAGCTACCCTGGCTACTCCAACAGTACCTTCTAAACATAGAACATGGAACAAAACAGCACAGGAACAGGCCCTTTGGCCCATGATTTTGTCCCGAACTAATTAGGATCATGATTACTAATTACACAAATCCCTTCTGCCTGCACATGGGACCATATCCCTCCATCATCTGCATATTCATCTGTCTATCTCATGATCTATCAAAGAGTCTCTGAAATGCCTCGATCATATCTGCTTCCACTACCACTCCTGGCAGCGCATTCCAGGCACACATCAGTCTCTGTAAAAAAAAAAATTGCCCCATACATCTTTGAACTTTCCCCGTTCTCACCTTAAATGCATGCCCTCTAGTACTAGACATTTTGACCCTTGGAAAAAAGTACCAGCTGTCTACCTTACCTATGTCTCTCATAATTTTGTAAACTTCTATCAGGTCACTCCTCAGCCTCTGCTGCTCAAGAGAAAACAACCCTAGTTTGTCAAACCTCTCCTTATAGCACATGCCCTCTAATCCAGGCAGCATCCTGGTAAACCTCTTCTGCACCCTCTCTAAAGCTTCCACATCCTTCCTATAATGGGGTGACCAGAAATGAATGCATTACTCCAAAAGCAGCCAAACCGGAGTTTTCTTAAGCTGCAGCGTAACTTCCTGACCATTGAACTCACTGCCTCAACTAGTAAAGGCAAGCATGCCATATGCCTTCTGTACCACCCTATTAACTTGTGGGGCCACTTTCAAACATGCAAACTTTACCAAGAAGAAGAACAAAGGCAACAGATGCACAGGAATACCATCACCTACACGTTTCCCTCCGTCCTGATTTGGAAATATATCATTGTTCCTTTATCATCACTGGGTCTGGATCCTGGAATTCCCTACTCAACCATGACCAGAAGTGGTTCAAGAAACTGGCTCGCCAACTCATTCCCAAAGATAATTAGGGAAGGCAACAAATGCTGATCTTGCCGACAATGCCCAGATCCTACAAAATGAAAAAAAAGATTGGTACCAAGTAACTGAACACTTCTAATATGTGGTTATAGTGAAGATAGCAGCATGCATGAGTTACATCACAGAGCTTGTCTTACAAGCACCCTTGCTAGATTCTTTCAGGATGGAAGGCTGACCTGCTTTGAAACTAGCACATTGCTAACAAAACTGGGATGAAAGGTTAGCAACCTTTTCTACTTGACCTGCTGATTATTTTCATCATTTTTTTGTGTTTGTTGCAAAAGGGACTGCAAGCTCATTCTTGCTGCTTGTAGAGAAACAGTGCAACTGAAAAATATTGTTCATGCAGCTGGGCAGAGAGCAGTCAAGAGACAGTCACTTTACCAACAGATGTACCGTTCCTCTTTAAACTAAATACACACACTATGGTCCTCATGGACTCTACTGTAGAAAATTGGGCTTGAATTTTCCACTGATCAATCCATGGGATGTTCTTTTACATGACAGACATGCTCTATCTGGGCACGTCACAACTGAATTGGGAAAATGAAATCATTCCACCATCTGCAGGTGGTCGGCTGTGCTGGTTTAACAATCTCTTACAGTGCAAATCCAAACACATCACCGTACCCTGGGGGCTCATTCCTATTCCAAGGATTGGCCATTATATTGAGAAATAAAATGTATCGTCTCTGCGCATGAGAAACTGGAGCAATTCCCCAATCTCCCAAAGCTCAGCGAAAAGACACAAATGCCTTGCCTCCTTTTATATTGCACTGATTTCGTCCAGACATCATAGCTGCAGCATCCATTTGGTATTCTGATCTCAGAGTACAGCCAAAAATTAATTTTCTGATACATGAACCTAAACAATTGTAGGCACGTTGATCTGTGTTGTTCCAGGCTCAGGAATTCTTACTGCTATTCCAGTGGGCAAGGTTAAGAACAAGCACCCTGCCTTTCATTCATAATCAACACACATCTTTTTATTTCTGATCACTGTGGCATAAAATCATGGAGCTCAAGATTCAGGTGCCAGGTAAAACACCAACTCCCTCTAACTTGCAATGAGCTCATGTACCAGCTTGGCTCAGTGGTAGCATTCTCACTCCTGAAACAGATGAACGTGGGTTCAAGCTGCAATGCACCAGCACTTCCAGCATATAATTTAGGCTAACAATTTGCTGCAAGTGCCGTGGATATGCAGAGCAGGGCTGCACTTGACTCTATCTTCAGAAAATTAAACTGGGCAGGTAGTGGAAGTGTTGGTAAGGGAAACACTTTGGGAATAGTGACCATAATTCTGTAAGTTTCCACGTAGTTATGGAAAGGGATAAGGCTGGTCTTCATGTTAAGGTCTTGAGTTGGGGGAAGGCTGATTTCAAAGGCAAAAGAAAAGACCTGGTGGACGTAGATTGGGAGCAGATGCCTGTGGGTAAAATAATAGCTGACAAATGGGAGTCTTTTAGTAAAGAGTTAGTAAAGAGTTCAGGGTCAGCACGTCCCAATAAGCGTAAAAGTCAAAGATGGCGAGGGAACCCTGGATGACAAATGATATTGAAGGTTTGTTCAAGGAAAAAGGATACATATGGCAGGTTTAGGAAACTGGCATCAAAGGACTCTCTTGAGTAATAGAATGTTTTGATGAGAACTTAAGAAATTAGGAGGGCAAAAAGAAGCCATGAAATATCTTTGGCAGGTAAGATTAAGGAGAATCCCAGGACATAATATATCAAGAGGAACTAGGTGTTCAAAGAAAGAATGAGTCTCCTTGGAGACTAAAGGGCTAATCAATGTGTGGGGTCTGGCAATGTGGGCGAGGTCCTAAATGAATACTTCTCACTTGTATTCACCAAGGAGAAAGACAAGGAAGATAGTGAGTTCAGCGAGGAGTACAAGGATAATCTGGAACAGTCCAGTGTTGAGGAGGAGGTGTTCGATGTCACGGGAAGCATATTGGTTGAGAAATCCCAAGGGCTGGATGAGATCTATCCCAGGTTGCTATAGGAAGCAAGGGACGAGATAGCTGTGAGCCTGACAGAGATGTTTGCATCTTTGTTTGCCACAGGTGAGGTGCCAGAGACAGGAGGATAACTGATATTGTTCCTCTATTTAAGAGAGGCAGAAGGGATAAGACAGGTAACTGCAGGTCGGGTGAGCCTGAATTCAGTGGTAAGGAGATTATTCA
>JAUZTB010000118.1:7693053-7703592 GCA_034780895.1 Rhynchobatus australiae | reverse complement strand
AGGGAAACTACATGTAAAAACATTGTGCACCTCCTTTACTTCATGGCATGTTTTATGTTTTTCTCAAAAGCCAACTTATTTGCTTGTGGGGAAATGATGTCCCTTAATCCCTTCAATGTCAGCAATCAGGTAGTGATACAGCCATGACTCCCATTTTGGATGAATAAATTCCTGCAAATGAGTGCTCAGAATCTCACCTCTAACCAAAAGGTTACCATATAGCTTTACTAGCATCTCAAGCATACCTTCTTGTGTGTTCATTAATTGGTACGTCAACATAATAAAACAGAATTAATAGCAATTCTCCCTCTTCTAAATGGCAGAATGAGCAATATGTTTCATTTCCGTCAGCTTTAAAAATGCACATGATCCACAAAATGGGGGAAAGAAAACCTCTGGAGATTCTCACTAGAAACATCCTACTTGCTTGTGAGCTAGGTTTCCACTGCAAAGCACTTCTAGTCAAATGGTAAATGATATCCAAAGAACTCATAAAGGTAATTTCATATCCCGGTTATTCTGCGGAACAGTTTATTATTCAAGTAGAAACTAGAGAGTGTCAGCGGGGTGCTTAACTTTCAAGGACAGACCAATCCTAAACCTATCCTCCACCAGGGGAAATGGTTACCAATGCACATTTCCAAATGTGACTGGAATGTTTAGTGGTGTAAAGCCAATGCTAATTTACTGTCAGGTAGTTTAATAAAAAGAATTGTAAGTAGATGTGGTGTTGGTGGAGTGGGGCTGGGGGTGGGGTGGGGTGGTGGAGGAGTGGGGGAAATGATTCACCCACTGACCTGCTCAGCTATTCAATATGATCAGAGCTAACCTATACCATTCAAACCAGATCGCTGTCCAATTCCTACGTTCTTTCATTCACAATGAATGCTATAAATCTCATCCCACTCTCATGTATTTGTTCTCATAAAGTGAAGACTGGAGAAATAAAATATGGTAATCTACTTTCAAACCACCTCAAAGTGATGTGCAAAATTGAAGAGAGTTCAGTAAGTCAAATATATGATAATTTTCATCTCAATGAACCTCAGAGTGAAACATTCATTAAACTAAATAGGACACATATTAACTCAACTTTTGTATGCAAATTGCTAATTAGGGATTAGCATTCCTGTAACTCAAAAATCATGTTATATCTGAACAAGTTACATTTGTTTTGCTAAAAGGAACTTAGATGGCATATTAACATAAGTATCATATTGAGAAGGTGTATCAATTAAACTCAATTTATATCTATAGATAGGTTGATTACAAATCAGAAATCCTTTTGTAATATGCTAAGTAGCAATTATACACACAAAGCAGTGATGTGTTGTTCGATTCCAAAGGGATTAATATCCTCCCCCAGGTAGTGATACTATTTATTTCATATCATTATGCATCGTTCTCTTAGCTTATCCACTATAAAATAAAAGATTTCCTTAATTCCACTGGTCAGAGCACTCTGTGATCAATTATGTCAAAGTACTTGGATTAACTGATGTATTCTCCTCTGTGTATTATGGGATAATTGAAGTAGCTAAAGATCTGATCTTCATGCTAATCATTGGCCTTTATCCCTCTGTCATGTAAAGCATATATCTTTTTCCACATTCCATTTTATGTAACAAGAGTTCATTTTGCCTCAGAAAGAAATTTGACTTGATGGCTTAGGCAATGTAACAAGTGGTCAGAGAATCATGGATTGGTTATGGCATGTAAAGAGGCATTTGGCCCATCCAACCTGTACTGGCTCTATGCCACAACTCAGGAGGTAAGATAAGAGATAAGATAAGATATCTTTATTAGTCACATGTATATTGAAACACACAGTGAAATGCATCTTTGCGTAGAGTGTTCTGGGGGCAGTCTGCAAATGTCACCACGCTTCTGGCGCCAACATAGCATGTCTACAACTTCCTAACCCATATGTCTTTGGAGTGTGGGAGGAAACCCACGCAGGCACAGGGAGAACGTACAAACTCCCTACAGACAGCAGCTGGAATCAAACCCGGGTCGCTGGTGCTGTAATAACGTTATGCTAACCACTACACTACCGTGCCTGCCATAGGTCCACCGTAGGTATGAAAATTCATTCTTTATGCTTCAGATATCCAGTTACTGTTTGAATGCCACAACTGCATCTGGCCTCACCACTGTCCTTTGGCAGTGCATCTCCGGCTGGAGCCAATTGTTGTGTATGCAAAAACAAAGAAATCTCATTTCACCTTGGGAAAGCTTTGCCATGTCATTCCATGTTTCCAGTTCCCGACCCCTCCACCAATGGGAAAAGTTTATGTCCACTCAGGGTGGCAGAATGACGCAACTAGTGGAACTGTTGTCTCACAGGACTAGTCACCCAGGTTCAATCTGACCTTTGGTGCTGCCTGTGTAGAGTTAACACGTTTTCCCTGTGAATGCCTGGGTTTCATGCAGGTGCTTCAGTTTCATTCCTCATTTCGAACTCCTGTAGGTTGGTAGGTCAATTGGCTACTGTAAATTACCCATGGTGAGTAGATAAGTGGTATAATCAGGGGGGAGTTAAAGTGAATATGGGGAAAATTAAAAAAAAATGGGATTAATGTTGGAAAAGTGTCAGTGGGTGATTGATGGTTGGTGTAGACTTGGGCTGAAGGGCCTATTGGTCTTGGTTTATTATTGTCACATGTACCGAGGTACAGTGAAAAGCTTGCCTTGTAAACCGTTCATACAGATCAATTCATTACACAGTACATTGATGTAGTACAAGGTAAAACAATAACAGAATGCAGAATGCAGAGAAAAGGTAGATTGTGAGGTCAAGAGTTCATCTTATCGTACTAGGGAACCATTCAGTAGTCTTATAACAATGGGGTAGAAGCTGTCCATGAGGCTGGTGGGATGTGCTTTTGTATCTTCTGCCTGATGGGAGAAGGGAGAAGAAAGAATGTTCAGGGTTGGTGGTGTCTTTGATTATGCTGAGGCAGCAAAAAGTATAGACAGAGTCCACGGAGGGGAAGCTGCTTTCCGTGATGTGCTGAACTGTGTCCGCAATTCTCTACAGTTTCTTGAGGTCATGGGCAGAGGAGTTGTCATACCAAGCCGTGATGCATCCGGATAGTATCCAGGTAGTATGCTGTATGACTCTATGACTCAACTCTGTCTGTACCCTTCATAATTTTAAATAACTCTGACAAATCCTTTCACCCTCTATCCCTTTCTCTCTTCATGGATGCTGCTTGACTTGATATGTAAATATACGTTTTCCATTTTCTCAAATACATGTAACACTGAGGCAATTGATAAATGGTTTTAAAAATAACTTTTTGCTTTAGTTAACAAAAAACATCTCTAATCCCTTCATTGTTGGCATTGGATTCTGTATATTTTAAGATGATTTCCCACAATTGAGAATATGAAGTAGAAATAGAGCTGCTCTTATTTTGACATCTTTGCACCCAGGCTATTTTACCCATTAAAACAACTGACAAAAGAACCAGAGAGGGGGATGAGGTGCTGTCATCTGCGCTTCGCTCCCTCAGTGGGTGAGAGAAGCAGATTCATTAGAGAGTTTCAATTGGAGAAATAAGAAGAAAAAATTGGCAGGCAAGATTTACGAGTGAGGAAATGTACAGCTCCAGAACTGACATAGGCTTATAGGACCAAATAGCCTCATCTGCTGTATCATTCTATTCCGATTAGCTTGACTGTCACCTCTACTGCTTTTAAATGTACAGAGCCACCTACAGCCTTTGGAATAATTGACTTTCGGCAGAGATGGATCTGAATGTTTTGAAGTCTGTTCCAAAAAAAAGCCATGGTCTGACTTTTCTGTGTGTGAATTTGTCGTGAATGGGCATCTTTTCTGGTAGCAGGACCATGACTCTGAGACCGGATTTCCAACACTGGCTGAATGATTCCTATAATCTCCAGGCTGATGACTGCTGTTGTAGGAAAATGATTACAGACAGATTGTCATGGATTCTCATTAACCGAGAGGTTATGAAAATCATTCAGTTGGGCTCATTGCATTCGGGCACTGGAATCTCCAGTGGAATATCAGAGCTTTGAATTTTATTAGAATGACCAAATCTGTGTTGAAGTGGGCAAAATTTGGAAATTCCATCTCTAGTTTTTGAACCAAAGATTTGTCAAAATTCATTGTGAGCTGCTGGGAAACACTTTTTCCCCTTCTGACTCCTCTTTATATGATACTGAATGCATGAAGTTCCCACACTATGGGCACATTTAGTCTGTATTTTTCTGTCAGTGGACCCTAACATTGCACTTTAAGAACTCTGTTTATGGAAAGATATGTCTTAATTACCACCATGCAATGTCTGTGCTCTGAAAGTCACACGAATAACTGTGGACTCTCATCCATTCAGTTGTTAATTATTGTTGGAGATTTAAAAAAAAGACTTTATCTTCCTATCTCTTATTGCTCAATCCCAGTGGCTCTTTCCTTCTATTTATTTGTTATTGATTTGGCATTCAATTTATATTCAACAAACACATGCTGATTCAGATTTTGTTCTGCCTGTTAAACAATGAATCAGTCTGATTGGTAATTAAGCATCCAATTTGCATAGGTCCAAGGTGCCCTGCAGAGGGTGCTGTGATTTTATTTTGTTGCATGAATGGCAACTTACAATGCAAACCCTCCAAGAAAACCTGGTGTTTGTGCACCTGGCGAAATACAGGCCAAAATGATTAGCTCCAAACTTGCAGTCCTCGTGATGGCAATGGTTAATATCATGACTCAGTAACAACAGCAGCAACTTCTGTCATCTGTACATGCACAGTTTAGCACAGAATGCCAAAAGATACTACTTGTGTTGCCTTGTTCCTTCGCAGAGAAACATTGACATTCACTGATTTTACTGAGAAACACTGGGAATGTTAGGCTTGTTGAATGGGATGTAACTGAGTTTCTAAATAGTATAGAAAGTCAAAATTACTGATGAACAACCTCTCTGGCCTGAAAAAAATTACATATGTTCATTCACTCATTAATATCATCCACTCAGAATGACTTTGGGAAAGTCCATGACTTTTATAATATTTTTTGAAAGTTTGTGATATTTAATCTACTGCCCTAATTCCATGTGTATGTCCCAATCTTCACTGTATTGTGTGTAAAATATTTAATAAGGTACTTCCAAGTCAGTACTTTCTACTTGGTCTGGAAGCCCATTGGAGCAACACGCCAAAATCTATGATGCAGAGTCCATTGCATACTTGTGGGCAGCTTTCCTCAAAGTCACTGACCAGAAAATAGGGACCATTGTTTCTTTGTGCTCTCTAATTCTACTTGGTATCCCTCACCTGTCAGCTCTGGTTCACTTGACATCATTCTCATCTATAATTCTGAAACTTCAAGGTTCAGGACCACTCCAGAAACTTGAACACATAAATCCAGGCTCAACACTCCAGCTGAGTGGGATATGCCATCCTTCACATACTTTGGGAGGCTAGGACCCATGTCACAATCTCTGAAGGAAAGGTGCTTTACTCCTAGTGTGCTGGCCAATCTTCACCCTCATTACTATGGAAACAGATTACCTGGATGTTACCAATTGCTGTTTATGGAAGCTTCCTGTGCAGAAACGACTGCCTTGTTTCTTACAACAATAATTGCACTGTAGAAGTACTTCACTGGCGACGTAGTGCTTTGGGACGATGAGAAAGACAATACATACATGTGATATTTGTTTCTATTTTTGTTCAGAAAAATGCTTCAGATAAAGGAGATTGCACCTGACTGGTAATGTCTGATGATGGGTGCCCTACACAAAACACTGGAAGCTAGTAATTTGCAAAAGAAAAAAAATGTATAATGAAATCTGCAAAAAGGTAGAAAAATCATAAAAGCAATTAAAGCCACTATTATTTTCTGTGATTAATTCCATATCAAATAGCCAGGGAATTTAGTGTGAAAAAGCCTACACTTGAAAAGAATTATGGATACGAATAATGTTTTTATAGCTTTCAAATATAGCTCTGCAATGCAAAAAAAAAGAATATTGTTTTTTTAAGCCACTTCATCAAAAGATTTAAATTGAGTGGATATGATTGAATCACCTTCTGCCCCAGGTGCTTGGAGAAATTTCTCTTCAAATCATTTTGAATACTTCCACACGATGCACATTGCTTAAATCACCAGTGCGGAATGTGCACAGATTTCTGCTGGGGAATTAAAAATGGGAGAAGCCATATAGTTCAGCGTTAATTCATTCTCTTGAATACTTGACATGGATGGCCTGAACACAGTTCCTTCAATTCAGATTGAAACAAAAACACATTTCATTAAACTGATTATTAAAACCATTAGAGCCTTGTCATGAGTAGTGATGTCAGCAGTGAACAATCAGTCAATCTGCCCTTGGCCCTCTTATTGCACGTTCTGCTGCTCAAAACCTCTTGTGTAATAAGATTGGACAGAGTTTGCTATTTTATATGTAAATCCATCCAATAACTACAGGCAAGTTGGTGGCCCCCTCATTTTCTTAGCAAGTGGCCAGAACAATGCCTCCAGCAAGTATCCTTTCTTCCTGAGAATGCTGCAATTTCACTGAGCTGATGTTAATTGGTACGCTAAAGCACTAAGTATCTCCATAAAAACAGTGATCTAATTATTTCAGCTTTCATGTGGTGCAGCGTTAGGACATGTTAAAGACCTTAACTATTAGAGATGTCAGTGAAGGAAACAGTCACTTCCACAGGGCAGAAAACAAATGTCTTTCTTCTGCTGTAGGCCAAAGCAGAGAAAGTGTTGTCTGAGTGTCATTTTTTATTTCAGTCCAGCAAGTTTATTGTGACAAAAAAATCACTTTTACAAAGTCAACTGACAATTCTGAAAATCACCATCTTGTGGGTGTCTGTATATGAGATACCAATGTTAAGCAACTTGTTATCTTACATATTTGTCCTTCTCGTTACTTTCTTTGCAGAGGCAAATTCTGAGATTATTGAGGTTGAACATCATAATACCATGTTTCACTTGTAAAAACCTTTACAGAGCCTAACTTGTTGCCCAGGCTTTCCCAAGATATGTATTCCTCGTTGTTATTCTGTAAAGTAATTTGTGATGTTTTGTACCTAATAGCATTCCAAAATGTTTTCTGTTGTATACAGTACATGGCATGCAGGTGTGAACATGGTAATACAGTGATTAAGTTCCTGGACTCGTATTCAGGAACCTGGATGATTGATCTGGAGACAAATTTGAATCGCACACAACTTGCATATTAAAATGGGGTTCATGAGCTGAATGGGTTAGTTTACTTGTTGCAATCCCTTTCAAAATGTTGCTGGCTGCATTATTGTAATTCAACGAGCAGAAAAGACACCAACCACATTTTGAGATTGCTGCTTCAACTTTACCTCTTCCTTTTTATCTTAACCATGGCTTCTCCTCTGCAATGGTTGAAGGAGTACTCAGCCATGTCAGATCTTGTTACCACCCTTCTGCTCCACCCCTTCTCCTTCCAACCAGAGCAAAGACAGAGTTACTTTCCTCCCTTCCACCAGCTTCCACAATCAATAGGTCTCCCTCTGTAATGTCTGCCACCTTTAGTGAGATTCTATCAGCAGACACAATTCCTCCCCCCTCCCCTTTCAGCATTCCAAAAGGACCATTCCCTTTATGACTCCCTAATTCTCTCCTCCTTTTCCACCACTCACTCCCCTTCTCACAGGAATTTCTCATACAATCTTGGGAGATGTCATGCCTGCTATTTTACTTCTTCCCTTCCGAGGGACCCAAACAGTCCTTCTGGGTGAAACAGCAACTTACTTGCGTTTCTTTCAACTTAAGCTTTGTCTTCATGCTTGTCATGTGGTCTCTTTGATAAAGGAGAAACCAAACATAGATTTGCTGACCACTTTGCAGGATAACTCCATTCGGTCCACAAGGGACATCTGTTTCTGTGTTTTGCTTCCGATACCAGTTTGAGGAACATCATCTCCACTTGTCTAGGCACTCAGAACTCAATACTGAATCCGGCAATTTCTGTAAGGTTATCCACCTGTAACGTTAATTCACTTTTTCTTTCTCTAAAGATGTTACCCGATCTACTGAGTATTTCCAGTATTCTCTTTTATTTCAAATTTCTAGCAACTGCTGTGTTCTGTATGTCAGAGTTCCTACATTTCTTTTGTCCTCATTCATCTCCTTCTGTCAACACACTTCCAAACGGATTAGTTGTGATTAACAAGAACTCACCACCCTCTCTTTGATGACATCAACATCCATACTGTCACTATGTGACCTTATCACAGACATCACCTTTAAAATCAATAGAACTGCGAGAAATCTGAAATAAAAACACTCTGCAGATCAGGCAGCACTTGCAGAAAGAGACAGGGTTAAAGTTCAGGTCAAAGAAACTTTGTCAGAACTGAAACATTAATTCTGTTTCTCTTTCTACAGATGCTGCCTAACTTGCTGGGTGAACATAAGAAATAGGAGCAGGAGTAGAACATCTGGCCTGTTGAGCCTGCTCCACCATTCAGTAAGATCATGGCTGATCTGGCCATGGACTCAGCTTTACCAACCTGCCTTTTCCCTGTAACCCTCAATTCCCTTACTATGTAAAAATCTAATGTCTTAAATATGATTAATGAGGTCGCCTCTATTGCTTCCCTGGGCAGAGAATTCCACAGATTCACTACTCTCTGGGAAAAGCAGTTTCTCCTCATTTCTGTCCTAAATCTATCCCCCCCGCCATCAAATTACCTACAAAGCTTGTCTTTCTGGTCCTGCTCTCTTGTCTTGTTCCCATCTAATTTCCCTTCTGTAAGGATCTCAGCAATCATAGGCAAAGTAACATCTGTTATGCTTGTTCTTTGTTGACACCCAGGTCTATCTCACCACTCGCCCAGACCATACTACTAACCTTGATTTTAGCCCCAACATCCTGCACTGGAAATTTTTTTGTGACTGTCCCACTCAGCTTTCAACCTCAGTGTTTGCTAGCTTACAGTAGCTCCTGACCCAACAATAGCTTCAATTATTTTTAAATTAAACCCCCGGCATCCTATCTCCATCAGTCCTTATGCCCTCTGACCTCATCACTTCTTCTGATTCTAACCCTCAAACTATGCCTTTCCTAAATTTCTTACTCATCTTTTCTCTTCCACCAAGCCCAATACCTCGAACCTCCCAGTATTGGTTAACGGTAAAAAAGTATCAGAGGGGAGTTGTTGGGCATGTGAGGAGAGGTGGTGGTTGGTGGAAAGAGGGGATGGTGGGAACACAATGAGGTGTGCACCTTATCCTTGAGGACAGTACAGCATGAACTGAACACAGTGATGCTTAAATTCCTGATATTAAATGAGAGGAGATTGCAGCAACTAGGACTACATTCCCTGGAATTTCGAAGGTCGAGGGTTAACTTTCAGGATATTATGGAGAGCTGACAGGATGGATGGAGAGAAGCTATTTCAGCTGGCTGGGATGTCCAGAACTGGGGAAAATAGTCTAAAATTGAGAGGACAGGGCTTTCAGAGAGCTCCTATACACACAGAGAAGTGTAGAAATTCCTTTCCAAGAAAGATAATTCGAGTTAAGTCAACTTTTAAACAGGAGATCAATAAGTTTTTGTGAACCAAAGGATCAAAGAACATGGGGCATTTGATCAGGATCTCATTAGAATTATATGTATTACTCCAGGTACACTGTTCATACTCGTGCCTATCTTTATGTCATTGGAATACTTGGATAGCTGGCTTTCTGTTCTATCATTGAAGGCACGAAGTCTGGAGTGCAATGGAAAACCCTCCATTTGTCTGGAGAAGTGCAGCTCTATTAACGCTCAAGAAACTCAGCTGCATCCAGAGAAAGCAGCCCCTTGGCTGACATGCCACCCATCGATCCACCACCGCACAGCGACTGCAGTGTGCACCATTGACAAATTGCACTGCAGTTACCTACCTGGGCTAGTTTCACAGCACCTCCCAAACCCGAGAGATCTACCACACAGGGTAACAGGTACATGGGAGGCCACCACCTGCAGGTTCCATTCGAAGTCATAAAAACACAGTAACCTGAAATATAGGAGCAGAAGTCAACCATTTGACTCCTTGGGCCTGCTCCAGTATTCCATGTTATCATGGCTGATTATCCACTTCATTAGCCTGTTCCCAACATCTCCTCATATCCCTTGACCCCGGACATTAAGTCATCGAGTTATACGGCACGGAGATGTGCCCTTTGGCCCAATTTGTCCGCGCCGACCAAGTTACCTATCTGAGCTAATCCCATTTGCCTGCATTTTGCCCATATCCCTCTAATCCTTTCCTGTCCATGCACCCTAGCATTTCTTTTTGCACTACTTCAGTTTGCACTACTATCTTTGCACCACTCTATTGCTTTGTGCTCATTCCTGTATTTATTGTTGTATTTATTATTACCATGTCTACTGTTTACTCTGTGAGCTTCATGCAGGCAAGGAATTTCATTGCACCCTGATGTATATGACAGCAAACAGTGGACAGGCACAGTAGTGTAGCGGTTAGTGTAACGCTATTACAGTGCCAGTGACCCGGGTTCAATTCCCA
>JAUZTB010000118.1:7067920-7078550 GCA_034780895.1 Rhynchobatus australiae | reverse complement strand
AGTAATAGAAAGGCTGAAAATCATTTCTCAGTTTGAAACTCATAATCAGAGGTCGCAAGAGATAATTAGCAATTACATTGCAATCCTTAAAATCTGTTGCAGCATTGCAACTTTGGCTTGTTCTTGTGTCAGTTAATTTTACATGTGGACAAACTAATAAGTAAATCCAGCTCATGATACTGTCACACTAAATCTAACATTTTAATAGACGCACAAGATGGTTATATATATGGAAAGGGCCTGCAGTTCAAAGTGGTGCTGAAGTAAAAGATCAGCCATGAGTCATTGAATAGTGGAGCAGACATAAGGGGTGTCTGCTACTACTCCTACTTCTGTGTTCTTGCACTCTAAATAACACTAAGAAAGTGGGGCTCCAAAAAGCTTTGACACAAGAGATTCTGCAGATGCTGGACTCCGGAGTAACACACACAAAATGCTGGAGGAACTCAGCAGGTCAGGCAGCACCAATGGAGGGAAAGAAACAGTCGATATTTTGGGCCGAGACCCATCATCAGTTCTGGAGGGGAAGAGGGCAGAAGCCAGAATAAGAAGGTTGCAGGAGGGGGAGGAGCACACGCTCCATAGATTTTCACTCCATAGATGCTGCCTGACCTGCTGAGTTCCTCCAGCATATTATGTGTGTTGCTCTATAAAGCTTTAGTGTGAACGCCATATTCAGGCTAATGGAGAAATAATACTGGGAGTTCTGACAGGGAATCTGGGTCACCAAGCCTACCCTACCTTTCAATGAGATCATTGCTGCTGTGGTCTTGGCCTCAGCTTCTATTTCCTGTATGTTTCCCCATAACCCTTGACTCATCTACAGACCAAAATTCTGCCCACCTCATCATTCAATCATTCAGCCTCCATAGTTCTCTAGTGAAGAGAATTTCAAAGATTCTGTTACGACCTTCAAATGTCCTGTGATTGATTTCTTAATAATGCATTCCAATATGAAGAAATGTTTAAGGATTCAAGCACTGGCATTAAAGGACACCAATATCATGTTCGTAAAAACTAAATATCCAGTCGATCTATCATAAACCAAGACTTGCATCTAATACTCTAAAAATTCAAATAGAAGAAGAACTAAAGAAGCTGAAGTGACATAGATATTGGTGAAATTTGGCATATTTGGAGTTGACGAGAATGTTAGGAGAGTAAAAAATGGGAGTAATGTCACATTTGTTGGATTAGTGTAAATGAGTGGTAGATGGTGAGTGAGGACTCAGTGCTGTTGCACAGTTTATGACTGTACGGATCTACGAAAGTGCCACCTAGTGACTGTGTGATGTCTAATGCTGAATTGGCAGAGGAAAAGGTTGACAGAAAATTAGACCTGTCTCATTCCTGTGCCAGCTTCATGTTGATAAAGAAAGCCAACATTACTTGTCAATGAACATTCAGAAGAGGTTATACTCATACAACAAGCTGCAGTCTTGGTTAAAAACATCACCAAAATATTCCAGGCAAACATGGATAAGATGCTGCAGGGGATCTAGCATTGTTTATACAGTCAGGATGACATCCTGATTGCAACTGCCATGGATTATACTTGAGGAAATGTTCAGAAGACTTCTACAGCATAATGTCAAGCTAAAATAAAAATCAAATGTGTCTTTGTGCAGAACCAAGTGATTTATTTAGGACTGTGAGTAGATGAAAACAGACTGTAGCCAGTTGAAGGGAAAGTTGAGGCCACCATGAGAACCTCAGTGTAACTGAGCCTCTGTTATTTCTGGGAATAATCCACATGACGCTGAATCATATAGCTCTGGTCACCACATGGTAAGAAACATGTGATAGCACTAAAGAGATTGCAAAGGAGATTCACCAGGTTGTTGCCTGGGATGGAGCATTTTATTTATAAGAGGAGACTGGAGATGCTTTCCCTGGAGAGGTGGAGGCTTGGAGGGGACATAATTGAGGTCTATAAAATAATGGAGGGTATAGATTGTGTTGACTACAGGAAATGTTTCCCTTAACCAGAGGTGAATAAAATTAGTGGATTTAGAGTAAGAGGTAAGAAATTTCGAGGGGATTCTTTTTTCACTGAGAGAGTGGTGAGTACCTGGAATACACTACCCTGAGGGAATGGTAGAAGCAGGGTCACTTCCAGCATTTGGGAAGTGTCTAGATGAGCATTTAAATTGCCTGGGCTACTAGTCAAGTGCTAGAAGATGGGATTAATATGGATGGGTGTCCACTGGTCATTATAGCCATGTACTGGGTGACCATGTGAAGCTTGACCAAAGGTGAAAATAAAATATTCAGATGGAGAAGGGGCCATAAATTATTATATGTAGAGTTATATGTTTCACCAATTCTTACTGGCAAGACCATTCATACCAGTTTCTGACCACAAACCTTTGTCATCTGGAGACTAAGGTCTGTTATTCCCATGATGACAGCAATAAGGTGGGCCATTCTACTGTCTCAATAAGACCTTGACACTGAGTACAAGGAATCCAACCAAAATACTGATGCAAATGTATTCTTGAGACAACTCTATGAAGAAACCTCCATGAGCACTGACAATAAAACTTAAATTCCAGGGGCGGTGGAAGACGGTTTCTTTGTCACATCTGTGTTAACAGCTACAGCTATGCCCAACGATCCATTTTTCAGTTAAGTCAACGCACAAACCCATGAAATCTTTCCAACACAGATACTGTGAATTGTCCATTAATCAATGCTATATAAAATGGTGGGGATAATAACAGAATTGCAAAAGAAAATTATGGAAAATTCACAGGTGCAAAGAATGCACTCAAGAAATTGAAGCACCAGCCAGTAGATGTGTATTATGTCAGATCTGCAGAACACAACATCCAAAAGCACCGCTCTAGGTCAGGACGATTAATCCAGTGGGTCTTTTTTTTTCTGAAAGAAAAGACTATTCTGAATAATCTGTGGATAACTTTTTAGTATTGATCAACAACCAGTCAAAGTGGTTACCATTAAAGCACATGGAAGTCACGTACCATCGTGGAACGCAAACTAAGGTCTATCTTTGCTACACATGGTCTTCTGGACAAAGTGAAACCAAATAATATTCAACAGTTTAGATCATGTCAGTTTGAAAATTTTATGCTGAGCAATGGAGTAAAACATTGTTTCAATTCTCCTCGCTGCCCAGCTTCAAAGGGGGAAGGAAAAAGGTCAGTTTGTGTAATGAGGGAGGGACTGAACAAACATGATATGAGAGGTTGTATCATTTTAAACTGAGCTGAGAGTGGCAACATAGAAAGAATGACAGAGTTGCAATGCAGATAAGATTTGATTAACATTAAGGGACACTGACAAAGGACCTGCATTTGTTTCTTTTTAATGTCTCCTTAAGCAGTCCCTCAGGATTGAAGATGACTTGTTTCCAGTCCAGTTCAATGGCTCCAATGTGGGATGCACAGATGCTGCTGCAGGCAAGTCATTGATGATAAATGAGAAAATCTCACCTTAAAGGATACAGATTCACCACAGTGATCTGTTTTCCAGCCAACTTCAACCTCAACAGCTTGCACAAAAAAACAACCCGCACGATTTTTGTCTTATCTATCGAGAAACCTGCTTGAAGACACGTTACCATTCTGACACCATCCCTTTAAGACCACCTGTACAGCAAGGCTGCTCATTGATAATAACAAGTTAATGTTATTCTGAATGTTTTCAAACCATATCTTCAACCTGGTTTAGGAGACCACCTGTCTACAAAGACCACCTGAAGTCAATCCCATTGGAGATCGTTATCAACTGGTTTCACACTTCATGAATATGAAAGAGTCAGCATAAACTTCATTATTTTCTACAGAACTGTCAACTTCATTTAAAAATGGTGATAGCATATTTATAATAATTTTTTACACTATATCTTACTGCATAAAAATACATCCAAGAAAGAGCAATCTGGAGGCAAATATTTTGAAATAAAAGTATCAGTTAACCAGCCAAGAGAACTGAGGAGTTTGTTAAGCTAACACCTCTGAGAGTTAAATCTTTCTGACATTTACAGCTGTTTGTTTCTGTGAAACAGCATAAATAAATTATGAGGACTGTGCCTTTCGTACACATAATGGATTTATAGCTGAGTAAAGTGGGGTGATGGAAAGGGGGGAGATCTCCATTAATTAGGGAACAATGCCATGCAATAATTACTGATGCAGGTTAACTTTCAAAAATCAATTAAAAAGGTAAATATTTAATACTGGTAACTCTATCATTCAAATTCATTGCAATGGCTACTCTGTTCAATACATAGTCACATAGATCTCCTGTCCACAGCAGTTGCACATGCAGTTGCTTCAGAATATTGGCATCAAGACACCAGTCAAAATGAACGAGCTTACCGAGCTTGAGATTGTGCAGTTCT
This sequence comes from Rhynchobatus australiae, assembly GCA_034780895.1. NCBI lineage: Eukaryota > Metazoa > Chordata > Chondrichthyes > Rhinopristiformes > Rhynchobatidae > Rhynchobatus > Rhynchobatus australiae. The sequence continues at coordinate 7,074,184 of JAUZTB010000118.1, read as the reverse complement.
AAAACTGCTGATGCAGAGCAGTTGTGAAGAGGCAAATAATTCACAATAAGGATTGTGATGAGCCATAACTTGGCAGGCCAAAGGGCAAGTTGGGGGGTGGTTGCATTATGGGCCCCCTGATGTTTTGATTTGAATTATGTCCTATATTCCATCACTCCCAAACTGCTGATTCTAATCAACCACGTGTGTGTGCGATACAATAATGAAATTTTACAATTAGAGTTGAGCTGGAGATTTTAATCCCACCTGACCGCAGCTCACATTGATATCCGCAGCATTATATCTGAATTAGAAAACATAACTGCAAGCATTTGCGATCATTTCACATAGATAATGATTAAGTTGTGACTATTTCTATGAGATAGTGGAGAACAACATATGTTAAAAAATTTTCCTTTATAGAATGCATTTTAACCTTGAACTCTAAATCAGGACTGGTGACAATCTGGGGGGGTCAGAGAACAGAGAACAATTTTGTCTTATTTTTAATTTTGTGAAGTGATTTCACAACTTTGTGAAAGTGTCTGTTTATTTACATCTGCTTCAAGTTCATTTTATTCACAGCTAGTTCTGCAGCTGTATCATTTGGACTTAAATTAAAGGTAGCTGAAAATATGCAATGTTTCTGAATAATTTATAAAGAATGGTTAGTTCTATCTTGAGTATACATTACTCTGACCAGTAGAGCTGCTTTGTGTTCAATGCATTGTCAACATTAGGGAAACCATTCAGTTTACAGTGAAGAGTTGCAATGCTATACAATTATTACAAAAGAAGGTAAACTAGTTAAAGCAAATCACTCGAGCCTTATTCTGGATGAGAGCAGTTGTGATCAGAACAGGAAAAAAATTAGAAGTTTTGCATCCAATCTAATATATAAACAATATAAGACAAATAAATTATAGGTGGGGGGGTGGAGTAGGGAGAGATAAAGATATCTTTATTAGTCACTTGTACATTGAAACACACAGTGAAATGCATCTTTTGCGTAGAGTGTTCTGAAGGCAGCCCGCAAGTATCGCCAGCTTCTGGTGCCAATGCAGCATGACCATAACTTCTTAATCGTATGTCTTTGGAATGTGGAAGGAAATTGGAGGCAACCCATGTGGGGAGAATGCACAAACTCCTTACAGCCGGAAATGAACCCTGGTCGCTGGTGCTGCAATAGCGTTACACTAACCGCTACACTATCGTGCCTACCTTTTCAAAAATGGCAACAACCATCCTTCTTAACATTCACAAAGTACTAAATAACTAATTACTAAATAACATTAAAACATCAGAATGTTAATTTTATTCAAGATTGGGGCAAAGGAATAGTGTTGGTAGGAAATAACAAGGAGAACCTATTGTTTTCACTTGCAAACCCACTTTACACAATAAAACTAAACAGAACAAAAGACCTTTGCCAATCACAACTAAAGTGAATGCATTACCATTGGAAGACACACACACACACACACACACACACACACACACACGCACCACACACAAAGGAGCTGGAGGAACTCAGCACGTCAGGCAGCATCCATGGAGGGAAATGGATAGTTGACGTTTTGGGTCGAGATCCTTCACTCGGACTCCAGCTGCTTTGTGCATTGCCGCAGATTTCCAGCATTTGCAGATCTCCACGCATCACACCTGCTTTTAATGTAATTTACAGTGACACAAAAACATTGGACTAAGTCTTCATCAGCTTTAGACTGACAAGAGATTATATCTAATTTTGTAGCTTCTCTGAAATGAAATCTTTGCACTGTACCTCAGTCTATTTATACAGCAGGATTTTGTACAGCAGAATTGTGGTAATAAAAACAGCCATTTTGAATAGAAGCTCTCCTCCTGTGAAATCATGAAGTTCTGAGCAGTAACAGAAGTTAACCAGGACTATATCAACAAGAGAAAAAGGGTTCTGTGTGTGACAGTTAAGAAGCATTCTTATCATACTGAATGTTAGGAAAAATCTATGACATTGAACATATAAATGCCTCTTTTTTAATAGAATGGTTATACTACAGGAGAATGCAATTCAGACTATTGAGTCAGTGCCACAGATGAGTTTAGAGATATTAATTTAGCAAGTGGGTGACTTGTTACCATTGGCAATGCCCATAACCACTGAAATGTTAAGCAATTTTTTTTACTAAATATCTCAGCAGCTGCATAAAGCTAGTCTTAGATTCCTTTGATAATGTTAGTGAGGGGCTGAAATTTGTGAAAATTAGCTTCCCTGAGTGAAATGGAAGACAGGAAATAGGACTTCCAGTAAAAGGCACCAACTATAAACCAGAGTTAATGCAAAAAACAATCTATGGTGACTGCTGGTATTGCTTTCTTTGAAGTAAAGAAGGTTGAGAAGAGATTTCACTGAGGTGTAGAAGATCATGACTGGTTTAGATAGGGCAAATCGAGGAGAGCTATTCCCAGCAGTGAATGGTTCAAGGACTGGGTGCATTGATATAAAAACTGCAGCAAAGTAATGGTTATATTCTCAAATTCAATATGCTCAGGGGTGGTGTAAACAAAATGAACCAGTGCCTTTGAAAGGGAATTGGATAGCGATTAGGAGATAATGATTTGCCTGGCTGTGGGAAATCAGGACTGATGGGATTGCTCTACTAAAAATGGATAGAGACTTGATAGGTCAAATTACCTCGTTCTCTGTTGTAGGTGTTCTATGACCATGTGATTGATTATATATACTCATTGATGGTCTGATGTTTGAAGGCAGTAAAAAAGTCAACTTGTGGAAATACTACTCAGTCCATTTCCAAAGTTCTCTAAACTATAGAACTCCTGACTTTCCTCAGCAATTCATTCTTCACAGGTTCCCAATAACCCCCTGCTCCACTCTCCACTCTGTGGCTCATCTCTTCGGACATTGTAAATTAACATAACTCACACTTTCTGGCCTCAGCTCCTGGGAGTTCACATACCCATTCCAGCTCTTCACATATCAAAGTTATTTTTTCTTGCTTGATCTATTACCAGCATCATATATCATCACCCACTGTCATCAGCCCTTTTACTTCAGGCTTTTTTTTGTGCTTTGAAGCACTCTTATTAGTCATTCTTCAAATAACTTTCTTCACCTGTCCATATTACCCACTTTTGGCCTTGAAAGTTCAAGTTGCTCATCATGTCTGATCTTCATAGTCTTTGCTTCAGCTCCTTACAACCATAGTAATGGCCTTCAGTGAGATTCATGACCAAGTTAAAAAATACATAGTTGATCATGAAGACATAAGAGACTGCAGATGCTGGAACCTGGAGCAACACAAAAAGCACTGGAGGAACTCAGTGGGTCAGGCAGCATCTGTGGAGGGAAATGGAGCGTCAACATTTCAGGTCGAGACCCTCATCTGAACTGGAAAGAGGGGAGATGGTCAGTATAAAATGGAGAGGGAAAGGGTGGAGCAAGAGCTGGCGGGTGATAGCTGGATTGAGGTGAGGAGGGTGATGGGCAGGTGAGGACAGGGTGTCAGAAGCTGGAGGGGAGGGGAAAGACATTGGGTCGGGGGGTGCAGTTGGATCAGGAGAAGAAAGGAAAATGAAAAATAGAGGAAAAGAGGGGGTTTGAGGGGGGAGCGGATGCTGGAAGTCTGAGAATTCAGTGTTCGTGCCACCAGGTTGGAGTCTGCCCAAGCGGAAGATGAGGTGTTCAAATTTTCATTTGGCCATGACCTGGCAGTGCAGGAGGCGATGGGCGGACATGTCAATGTGGGAATGGGAAGTCGAATTGAGATGGCTGGACACCAGTACATAACGGCCTGGCACATCAGATGGAGCAGAGGTGCTCGATGTTGCTCATGATTATTTTCTGGTTTACTTTCTATAAACTGCCAGCTTAATCCTTTAAGCAAAGGATTGTGTTCATAAACAATTGGGTTAATATAATACCATAGACCAGGAGCCAGCAGAGACTAGGTTCTAGGGAATGGCATGTTTGTAGTTGTCTTTAGTACTTCTCAGGGTTAATCTACCCTGACTGTTGTGATCAGGCTTCCTCAAAACATACCTCAGATTTATCCCCTCCTCAAGCTTCAGATATGTTGGACATCTCTAGTGTTTTGTTAAAAAAAAATCCAGTCTCCTTTTAAATGGGGACTTCAGTTAAATTATACTTGTGAAGTTGACTTCTTTTCAATTCTAATCACGATCTGGGGATTGAAGAGAGGTGGGTGTAAATAACCCTCATGTGGGTCTCAAAATATAAACCTTTACATCTCGTCATTTCATATGACTTCAAATCTGCAAAGAGGTTTTTTTTAAACTCTCAGTTTATGCTGCGGACTGGTGTTGACTATTAAGTCAGTTTCACTAGACTGACAGTAACTCAACTCAATCTATTCAAGCTGTTAACTATGCTCTTTTGAAACTCTGCTTCCAACTTGGCAATCTCTGCTTAAACAACAACAACTTGTTTTTATGCAACACCTTTAAAATGTCCCAAGGTATTTCACACGAGCGTTATCAAACAAAATTCGACACTGTTCGTATAAATTATTTTCTCTGTTCGAATGCACAGGGAATTAAACTACTGAGCAAGTTTTGCCTTCAAACAAATGCTCCCATTAACAGGACGCCCATCAACAGGGTGCCCATTAACTGGTATAGACTGCACTCGATCAAACTGAGAGAAGCTTTGTAGTTGCCTTTGTAGATCCTAGCATATGCAGAATGGCAGTAGCAGCATGGGGCAGCAGCGTTAATGGCAAATATGCCAGAACTGACATACTCAAGTGCAAAGCTATGTGGCTGGGTTGCCTTTGTCAATCAGTAACAGCAACAACCAAGGAGCTAACGTCCACATTGTGTGGGGTCAGGGCAGAGGGAAGAGCCTTGTTAAAGACTGAAAGCATCGACAAATTATTCCACAACACCAGGAAATGGGAAAGGAAGGAGGACTTGAAGCAAATGGTATCAGCTGAGAGGAGGGAGTTGGAGTCAATGCAAATCAAAGCTCAAATCATGTTTCTCAAAAAAAAATGTATAATGAGTAGACTGCAGTCTTCAGCTCAACAGGACTCCCAATGAAACATTTTCTTTTTCTTGTGCCTGTAACTTATGTTGCTGGAGTTTTATGGATATTTCAAAAAATGCCCTGACATAGGGAGGAAGTAAGGGTATAGAATTCATTTTGTGGCTCGTGGGTCTTACCAAGTGTAACATAATGGTTGGTAAAACACTAAGACAAAAGCACACACGCATACATACACACACTCGGGCGTGCACACACACATACACATGCGCGCGGGCGCACACACACACCCACACACGCGCGCGTGCACACACACACACACAATAAGTTTTACACCATCCCCAGCAGGGAGAAAGCAAACAGTAGGAACTCACTTCAAAAATGTATTAATCACCCTCACCATTATTTTGCACTTTGGTAACTGAAAAAAAAGCAAACAAAAATAAACAACAAAACAAAGTGTTATTGCACTCACTGCAGGGGTTTGAGCCAGTGGAAGGGTGACAGGAGGTAGGGGAGGAGGATATTGCAGGGTTGTGTTGCAGGAAAACTCTTTGGTTAGACAATTACAATCTTTGTCTCCATAGTAAAGCAAAAGCAAATGATATAAACAAAAAGATTTCCTTGCTGAATTTAATGTGGATGATCAAATGTGACAAAGATCAACATGGGTTTTATTTGAATATTGTATGCCTAGCTTTAACAAATAACTTACTCCTCCATTCAGCACCTTCTAAAATTAGAAACCACAACAAAATCTCTCCTCATGAGTGAGTTCTAAGCGTTCAATGGTTTAACTGTGACTTCAAGCCATCAACCTCCCATAGACAGGAGTAGCACCAAGGATCAGTTAATTTGGATATTGGTTGTTAACAGTTGATCAAGTCTTGTTGATCAGAAGCAATTGCATATCTTTCAGTGCCATCTCAAAGGATCTTTACTGCTGCCTCAGGGACGAGGCAGTGAGTTTACAATGGGTCAGAGTCTTTCATGAAAGGAACAAAGCCTCCTACTAGTCTATTATTTCAGTGGTAAAACACAGTGTTAGTTTGGATCATCAAACCCTGCTGTGAAGCTCGATCCCACAGCATTCTAACTCAGAGATAAATGTGCTTTGAAAGAAAATACAGGCAGTTTTATAGCCTGGGTACTGAAAATTGACCAGGTAGAGCAGAAACACTGCCTACCACCAATATGCAGTTATCAGCAAGGAGCATAAGACTGTAAGGAGGCAGAAGACCACTTGGCCCATCTATGCCAGCTGCTAGATGAGTGATCCCACC
>JAUZTB010000118.1:5522428-5535226 GCA_034780895.1 Rhynchobatus australiae | reverse complement strand
TGACGTTCTTTATCTTCTGTTGACGTAAGCACGCCACACACACACACACACACACACACACACACACACACACACACTATCTAAAAGGGACACTCACTAATAGCGCTAGTCCATAACAGAATGCCCAAATCAGATGCTTTGCTAGCAACATTTTTTTATGTTCCTCAGCCTATAAAGATGGTAAAAGGATATGCTAAATGCATCCCTCATCCACTGAACCAGGTTTACATTTACATTTTACATTTTATTTACAGTGCGGTAACAGGCCCGTCCAGCCCAACAAGTCCGCGCTGCCCATTTGAAACCCCAAATTAACCTACTTGTACGTCTTTAGAATGTGGGACGAAACGGGAGCACCCAGAGGAAACCCACGCAGACATGGGAGAATGTACAAACTTCTTACAGACAGCGACGGGAATCAAACCCCGATCGCTGGCGCTGTAATAGCGTTGCACTAACCGCTATGCTACCGTGCTGCAGGTTAAAAGATGGCCACTTGGATTTATGCTTGCAGTTAACAAATAATTGTTTCACATTTCTACACTGAAGGAAATGGTGGGTTGATTTGGTGTGGCAAATTGTAATTCTGATAATTATTTATAAAGACCATAGGCTATTCTTAAGTCTAGAAATTAGATCGCACGACATCTGCCTTTTCAGCAAAATGTGATCCAGTTTCAGTTTTACATGGGATAGCTTTCATTTTTAGATGTAATTGTGCCCATTATAAAATTGGACAGGGCATGAATTATGTCAACACACCTGACCTTTTCCTGATATCAGTTGTCATTTCTACCTGAATCAAAATGAATTGGAGCACAAAGCTCCACAATGATCATACTATGGAACAGTCTCAGTAGAACTAGGAGTTTTTGTTGTTGCTTTTTACAATTTAATGGGACAGTCTGCTCACATCAGATGACCTGACCAGGCAGCCATTCAACTGACTGCTGTTTGCTCTGATACCTTGCAAAGTTGACAGTATCGGTCGCCACACTTGCGGCACCAACATAGCATGCCCACAACTTCCTAACCTGTACATTTGGAATATGGAAGGAAATCAGAGCACCCGGAGGAAACCAATGCAAACATGGGGAGAACGTACAGACTCCTTACAGACAGTGGCCGGAATTAAACTGGCACTGTAATAGCATTATGCTAACCACTACACGGGCACAGTAGTGTAGCGGTTAGCGTAACGCTATTACAGCACCAGCCACTCAGGTTTAATTGTGGCTGCTATCTGTAAGGAGTTTGTATGTTCTCCCTGTGTCTGTGTGGGTTTCCTCTGGGTGCTCTGGTTTCCTCACATGTTCCAAAGACGTACGGGTTAGGAAGTTGTGGGCATGCTATGTTGGTGCCGGACGCATGGCGAAACTTGTAGGCTGCCCCCAGCACACTCTACACAAAAGATGCATTTCACTGTGTGGTTTATATGTACATGTGACTAATAAAGATATCGTACCTTACCTTACATGAATTTGTCCATGGTAGTATTGTGGAAGTGATCACCATGCAGTCCTTGTGGAGGTAAAAGTTCCACTTTCATAGTGAACCAATCCTCCATTGTGTTGTACGGCACCACAATTGTGCCAAATGAGAAAGAGACCTGACAGCTCAAAACTAGGCATCCAAAGTGTGGACAGACAGTGTGGACCATCAGTAACAATGTACATCACAACAATCTGCCACAGAAACTGAGAGTCCATGAGATCTCATTATCCTGGTGGTTGTAATGTTAGTACTAAATGCATTCTGGTTATAAGAATTTTCTTTGTCCTCTATTTTAATAAAATCATCAACCTGCTATTAAAGTTATGTAGTAGGAGTTCAAATCAATTTGAGGTAGTCACAGATATCTTGATGATAATCTGCGAGGGTGTGTTGCACAGTCTTTACATTGATTTTCATTCCACTCACTTAATTGATGATCCAACAAGATTATCATTCAGCGAAGATCAAAATCTGCTGTAAGGCATCATGAGGCCCGACTGGACATTCACCATATTTTACAGATATTTACAAGCCTGTGTTTGTCACTGTTCTGATCTTCTTAAAAGTAAATATTGTTCAGAAACCTGAAGCACTACATTGGTACTGGGAAATTGGAGTTATTTAGCCCCTCAAGGCTGCTCTGCCAGTTGATCAGATTTTATCCCTGGATTTACCCAACACTCATTGTGGGGCACATGGAACAAAATCCTTTCACACATGCCTGTTCAGCAGCACACAATAGTTTGGGCTATATCACCACTGAATTTTGCAGTGGCAGCCTTGGAATAAAACATTTACTGGCCCAGATTCAGTCCTGATGAATGGTCTTGACTGTTTACGTCAACTGTTTATTTCCCTTCATAGATGCTGCCTGACCTGCTGAGTTCCTCCAGCATTGTGTGTATATTGGCCCAATGTACATTAACAGTTTACTGTGCCTAAACCGGTGCGATTTAGGCACATTTCATGTCTATTATAGACTAAATGCTCAACAATAATATGTTTTTAGTGCTTAAAAGACATACCCACTTAAACAATGAAGGTGAAAACATAAAATATTGCATGAAGGTATGATTTTCAATATTTTTCATATGGTTTCTTTTCGCTTTCTTCACGGATTCTCCCAAATTTCAAGTAATTCATATGTGAACTTAAGTAGTGCATGTCAATAACCTGATTGACAAAGTGATGTATCAGAGTCAAATCCAAAGCTTTTTTCAACTGATATGCAGTTTCTGACATGTGGTCACTGAATAGTAATGCACTTCCTTGCCCAAAGGTGCTGAGGCCCATATGAAGTCCTTGTTGAAACAAGCAGGATCAACACAGATACACATCAAGGGGTTTTCTTGTCGGTATGATTTATTGCAACATCCTGCAGCATTTTTAACGACAATGCTCTCAAGAAGCAGTTATTATTAAAGTAGAAATCAAAGTCAGCCTTTTGCTTTTGAACAATGCTATCGGCATACAAATCGTGATAGCCAGATTACCACTACAGATGTAATTATGGTGATACCAACACCTTTATAAATAATTTATCTGATATTGGGGGATTAGGAAGTTTGATGGGGCTGGCTGGTGTTTGTCATACCACTCATCACTTCTAAAAAGCTGTTTTTAATCTTATCCCATGGAAGAAAACGAGTGTCAAGGTCATGAACAAGTTAATTACCAGCATTTGGTGTTACAGTGCTGTGCACCACTCACGGTATCAGTGTGTATGTGAATGTTGAAAATTAAGTGCAATCTCAGCTACAAAGTGTAGAGGAGCATGTTAAACCCATCTCTAAAGGTGCTGCCCATCAGGGTCTGAAACTGCACTCAACTTTTCATTAATTGATTTATTCTCAGGGCCTGTTTTTAATCCTCATTAATCTGTACTGATATTAGTACAGTTATCCTTTGCACCACTTCCTTGTAAACTCCACTCCTGTAATTACTGAATTGGTTTCTGCTGAAGAAAGAAAGAAAGAATTCTTATTATTCAGCTTAGCTTTCTTTTGACCTGGCTATGAAATATTGTATCATGATGATGGTCCATTCTAACTGCCAGAACTCAGCTTTGTGTGTCAGAGAGGAACCTAAATATTAGCTGTTAAGTCATAGTCTGGAGACTCCCAGATCTTGGATTGACTTTGCAGCACCACTGATGCTTTTGGAAATACTAAGCCCTCTGATTCTCCCAAAGACTCTGTGCAAGAAGCACAAGTGTTTTGATGGAAGCCCAGAGTGGGCACCTTGGTTTCATTCTCAAGTAAAAACTACAGGGTGGTTACAGCAGGATTCAGAGAGAATCTTCATGAAAAAAAAGTCTGTGTCTATAAATTGGTATGTAACTAATTGCGTTCACTAAAATATTTTTGCATTTAGTTCTCGCATTAAATTGGGTGCCCCTCAGAACATCACAAACTTAGCTAAAAACAAGTCTGAAACAGTGTTAGCATGATTTACACAGCAAAAAAGTGCTAAAGTATGACCTGCATGATTTCCAATGGGATCTCCCTAATGTCAGCACATTTGCTGGAAATACTTCGGGAAAGATGTTAGCCATTAAAGACACACTCCCCATGGGGGCCACACAATAGAAACACTCAGTCTCCATAGGGAGATAGGAGCTGCAGTGAAGAGGGAGGCAGCTCTCATGCTGAGAAAGATTCTTAGCTCTATATTTCCATACAGTGTGGAAGGAGGCCACTTTGACCCATCAAGTCTCTACCAGCTCACAGAGTAACCTCATTTCCTACCAATTTTCCTTGCAACCTGTTCTCCTCACACTCCCATCAACTCCCTCTGGATTCTACCACTCACCTATACAACAAGGGAAATTTACTGCGGCTAATTAACCTGCAAACTTGCAGGTTTTTGGTACGTGGGAGGAAACAGGACTACTAGGGTCACTTAGAAGTACGTGCAAACTCAACACAGACAGCACTGAAGGTTAGGATTGAACCCTAATTGCCGAAGCTGTGAAGCAGCACCTCTCCTAGCTGTGCCGCTGTGCAAAAGATCTAGGATCATTTAAGAAAAGGATTCTGTTGCAATCTGAAGGCCTTTCTGAATGAAATGCTGGATAAGGATCCATGACTCCTGCTCACGTTTAACCAGCTTGCTTGTGTACAATTGCTCTCATTCTTTTCCCTGATGGACAACAGGCCAGGGTTAAACCGTGCAGATACTGGGATCAGGATAGATATTCCATGTCTTTACTGGATGAAACAGAATAGTGTATTTAGATTTCCCCTTGCAGGTTAAGTGGGTGAACCAGAATGTGCAGAGGAATAGAAACGTATGTGATGTATGGAAAGAACATGTCCTATTGATCAAATGGACCATTGTCCTCCCTTATTTTATGTTCTTAAGGTATCACCAAACTTTGGCCGAATTTTTCTCATAATAAGAACCACCACCAAGAATGCCTATCACTCCATCCCTCGCCCACACTCTGGTAAATCTGACCACCTGGCTGTGTTTCTTCTGCTCGTGTACAGACAGTGAAGAATGCAGAGGACTATGAAGAACTGGACAGTAGAGGCGGAGGAGCGAATTCAGGATTGCTTCAAATTTGTGGACTGGACCATGTTCAAGGAATCGTCAGCGGACATAAATGAATATGCTAACATCGTTACCGACTTCATAAGGGCATGCATGGATGAGTGTGTACCCACAAAAACGTTCGGAGTCTTTCCAACCAGAAGCTCTGGATGAACCAGGAGATGCGTAATCTGCTGAGGGCTAGATCTGTGGTGTTTAGGGCTGGCAATCCAGGGTCATATAAGGAATTCAGGAATTTAGAAGGCCATTGCGAACACAAAGAAGCAATTTCGGGCAAAGCTGGAATCACAGATGGACACTGGACAACTGGCAGGGCTTGCACAATATCACTTCCTATAAGGCGAGCTTGGTTAGCATAAGTGGCAATGACCCATCACTCCCAAGGAGCTCAATGCCTTTACGCACCTTTTGATATGGAAAACTATACACACTCACGCGAGCTCCAGATGACCCTGTAATCTCATTGAAGCTGACATCTGGGCATCCTTCAATAAGGTGAATCCACAAAAGGCATCTGGTCCAGATGGCGTATCTGGCTGAGTTCTAAAGATTCGTGCAGACCAATCAACTGGAGTAGTTACAGACCTATTCAACCTCTTGCTTTTGTGGTCTGAGGTTCATATCTGCTTCAAAAAGGCATTTATTGCACTGGTGCCCAAGAAGAACGTGGTGACCTGCCCGTCTGGTAGCACTTACACCAACCATAATGAAGTGCTTTGAGTGGTTGGTTATGGCGCAAATCTACTCTTGCCTCAGAGATGTCTTGGATCGTCCCTCTGCAACTGGATTCTCGACTTCCTCATCGGCAGACCTCAATCAGTGAGGATTGGTAACAACATCTCCTCCTCGCTGATCAATCACACAGGTGCACCTCAAGGCTTCGTGCTTAGCCCCCTGCTCTACTCCCTATACACACATGACCTTGTGGCTAAGCAGAGCTCCAATGCCATATAGAAGTTCACAAACAATACCACTGTTGTTGAATGAATCACAGGTGGTGATGAGTCAGCTTACCGGAGTGCGATGGGACACCTGGTTGAATGGTGCCACAACAACAATCTCTCGCTCAACGTTAGTAAAACTAAAGAGCTGATTGTTGACTTCAGGAAGGGGAAGGAGGGTGAACATGCATCAGTCTACACTGGGGGATCAGTAGTGGAGAGAGTCAGCAGCTTTAAATTCATAAGCATTAACATATCGGATACCTGTCCTGTGCCCAGCAAGTAGATGCAATCATAAGGAAAGCGCGCCAGCATCTTTACTTTTTTAGGAGATTAAGGAGCTTCAGGTTGTCTGATGTACTATTGAAAGTATCCTGACTATTTGCATCATAGTTTGGTATAGCAATTTGAATGCACAGTAATGTAAGAGGCTGCAGAGAGCAGTGGACTCTGCCCAATACATCACAAGCACATCCCTCCCCACCATTGGTAGTATCTACAGGAGGCGCTGCCTCAAGAAGGCAACATCCATCATCAAAGATGCCCACCATCTGCGTCATGCCATCTTCTCACAGCTACCATTGGGCAGGAGGTACAGAAGCCTGAAGTCCTACACCAGAATGGAACAGCTACTTCCATTCAACCATCTGGTTCTTGAACCAACCTGCACAACCCTAATCACTACAGTTTAGTGCCACCATCACAATTTTGATTATTTTGCATTAAAATGGACTTTTATTTTGTTCTAATTGTGTTCTTGTACTCGTGTTCTTTCTTGTAATAATTGCGTATAATTTAGGTTTAATTTATGTTTTTCTGGTGAATGTTGCTTATGTGATGCTATGTGCCTTTGATGCTGTTTTTCATTACATCTGTGCATACATGTACTTGTGCACATGACAAGAAACTCGATTTTCACTTTGACTTTAATCCCAATGATAAACTACAAATATGAAAGATTTTCTACAGATGTTAATATTGAAAATTTAGATGGCCTATATCATCCTAATATCATTATTAGAATATAATATTAATATTAGTTTAATATTCCTGTGACTTCACTTTTATTTCAAAGGTACTTATGGCGGTCATTTTGTTGTTTTCCTACAACATTTAGAAGCTGGTTGCTAATTCAGTATCAACATTTACATGAGCATTGACTGATGAGATGATTGTTAAACTTCATTAACAGACTGATACTTATGAATTCTTTGTTAGATGAAGCTGAAAATAACATCAGCTATTGAAACTGGCATCAGCTTTTAACACTGATATCATCAAACAATTAAATCATTGCTGCAAGTTTCAATTGAAATTCTAGCCGTGAACTTGCTGATTGTAAATGTCATCATCTACTTCTACAATGCTGATTTTAATCTTTTAAGGTGAATAGCAATTAAAATGACTGTCAATGTTTGATCAGCCATGTTCTGGATTTTTTTTCCCTGGCCCTCTAATGAATATTCATCACTACAGCGCATTCACTGTTTTGGAAAACCCCTTCTTCTGCTCACCCACACATCCCTGGCCTGTCAGCACTGACGTTGTTCTGGAGAGTGCTTCCTCAGGTCCCAAGTTTTGTTCAACTCCCACGTAGATTCCCAACCACGCCTGCTATCCCTGGTGACATTCCCATCCTCTCCAGGATGGTACTGTCTTCGGCAAATTGAACTGAACACCTGGTGTGACAGTGACTTGAGCCTCAAGCTCAACTCTCCACTAATTTTCTGCTCAACCCACAACCTAACCACTCCAAGCAAGCCCTGTTAAAATAGGCACTCATTGTTTGGTTAAATGTGCCCAAACTAGTTAAATTATCCAGTTATACTGAATGAGATTCACCTTCGATCTTCATGGCATCACAACAACCTGACTTCATGCAAACCAGCCAACAGAGGGAGCTGAAGATCCCTTCTGACTTCCATGACTGGTATATCAACAGAATGCAAGATTAAACCTGGATTTACATCAATTAACTGGGGGCACCTTGATAAAATTCAGTTATTGCACAACTGTATAAAACAATTCTTTTAACTTTATGCAGCCTTATAACTCCACTGCATCACTTTGTGGAAACTGCTAACTTGTTAGGGGCACCCTGTGGTTGCACCAGGAAAATTTTCAGATGATTCCCTCATCTCCTGCTGTGAAGCTGCCAGTCATAGCTTTATAATTTGAAAATAAATTTAGATCAAAAGGCATTTCACAAAATGAATGACAGTCAGTGATGTGAATTGAACTCAAAGAACTTGGAAGAAGCGCTCATATATTTGAGATTATGGCCGAGATATTGACGTTATTTGGATGATTCAAGGAACATGAGCCTACTGGTACATGATCTTGCTGACACTGGGCATCATAATGAGAATGGTCGTCTTAATCCCCTTTCTGTTGGCATCTCCAGACAGTTTGCTGGCAAAGGGTTTCACCATCCTTAACAGCACCCACTTTGTTGGTTTTGGAGAAATGGGAATTAATTAGGAGGAATGAGCAACTGAGAAAGAAAGGAAGTTAGAATTAGGGAGGAGGCAGCATATGGAGGAACCGACCCTTTTCTCATTCCACCATCGTTTCTGGTGTGAAACTAATTCCTCAACTCTCTAATCCAATTATTTGAAACATCTAACTTGTAGATATTGGCACTTTTGGTAAATAGAATGGGTCTCTCTTGTTCACCATGTTTGTATTACTCAGAATTTTAAATGCCTTGATTAAATTTGCTCAGAATCAGGTCCTGAATGGCAAGACCTAGCAACATGTTGAACAACATGTGACACTTTGTAGGTTTTCAAAGACAAAGTTTCTTCATGCCTATTAAAGTCAAACCAACAGCCACTGTCTACAGTCTCTGGTGACATCATCCACAGTCCTTTTTCATCTATGGACGATATTTGACACACCAAATTTCTCCGGTATTAAATGGAACACCTTCACTTTTTCTGTCTCCTGAATTATTTTTCTGAGCCTATCAGAGAGGAAATGAGGAGAGACTCCATTGGGAGAAGGGATAGAAACACTGATTAATGGGAATCAGCAAAAGAACAGGGGATGTGAGAAAGAATACACGAGGCATTGTTAAATTGTATAATATGTTGCCTGAAAAGGTCATAGAAGCAGATTCAATGATCATTTTCTAACAGGAATAAGATGAATATTTAAGATTAAAAATGCACAGAGGTTCTTCCTGACATCCATCACATGCACAATGGACCAAATGTGCTCATTCCATGACTACATGTAATAATTGCTTGAAGTATAAGGGAAACTCTCATGAAGGTCACAGCTGCCAGACTGTGTCAAAGGGAAGTATTCTGTCAACCAACATGAGAGATAAATCTATTTGACCTCATTCCTCACCAAGCGACCCATGGAAGATGCAGGAATGAGCACTGAATATTCTTTATGGAGACAATCCTCTCTTCACACTGAGTACATCCTCCGTTGTGTTGCATGGCACAGGAAACATGCCGAATGGAAGAGACTCAGAAAAGATCTGGCAGCTCAAATCTCGGTATCCAGGAGATACTGTGGACCATCAGCAGCAAGAGAAATATACACCGACACAATTTGTAACCTTATGCCCTGTCATATTCCTTCGCTTTGCCATGATTATCAAGTTTGGAGCTCAACCCTGTTTCAATGAGGAATGCAGAAGGGAATGCTGGGGCCTCGCGCAATACATCCATAAAAATGATGTGGCAACCTGGCAAAGCTGCAAACAGGACTACATTGGTGCAAAACAATGTGTGATAGAGAGAATCATGTGATCTTACAACCTACAAATCAGATCAAAGATCTGAAGCCCGATCATATCTGGTCATGAATGGTGGTGGACAATTAAACAGCCAATGGGAGAGAATCTGCATCCTCAATGATATATAGATCCAGCATGGAAATGCTAAAGACATTCGTAAAACATGTTCCACCAGAAATGCCAAGTGAATGGACCACCTCGGACTCCTCCTGAGATTCCCAACCCCAACAATGATTGGAGTCAGACCTTGCACAAAGGACAATGATTGTTCAGTCTGTTCTTCCTCAGGCAGTGTTTTTGGTCCAAATGTCTTCAGCTGCTTCAGCAGTCACCTTGCTTTCATCATAAGGTCAGAAATGGGGATGTTTGCTGATGATAGCACAATTGATTGGTATTGGTATTGGTTTATTATTGTCACTTGTACCAAAGTACGGTGAAAAACTTGTCTTGCATACCCTTTGTACATCAATTCATTACACAGTGCATTGAGGTAATACAAGGTAAGAACAACAACAGAATACAAAGTAAACTGTCACAGCTACAGGGAAGTGCATTGCAGGTGGACAATAAGGTGCAAGGTCAGAGAAGGTAGATTGTGAGGTCGAGAGTCCATCCCATCGTATAAGGGAACCATTCAATAGTCTTATCACCGTGGGATAGAAGCTGTCCATAAGCCTGGCGGTATGTACCCTCAGGCTCCTGTATCTTCTGCCTGATGGGAGAGG
This sequence comes from Rhynchobatus australiae, assembly GCA_034780895.1. Classification (NCBI taxonomy): domain Eukaryota; kingdom Metazoa; phylum Chordata; class Chondrichthyes; order Rhinopristiformes; family Rhynchobatidae; genus Rhynchobatus; species Rhynchobatus australiae. The sequence continues at coordinate 5,524,757 of JAUZTB010000118.1, read as the reverse complement.
AGAGAAGAGAGAATGGCCCGGGTGGGAGTGGCCTTTGATTATGCTGGTTACTTCACCAAGGCAGGGTGAGGTATAGACAGAGTCCATGGAGGGGTGGCTAGTTTCCATGATGCACTACGCTGTGTCCACAACTCTCTGTAGTTTCTTGCTATGTTCAATTCCATTCACAACTCCTCAGAAAGTGAACCAGTCTAACCCCATGTGCAGCAGGTCCCAGACAATATTCACACAGAGGCTGATAAGTGAGAAGTAACACTGGTGTCAGATGATGATTGGCTCCAGCAAGAGAGAATATGACCACCTACCCTTAACCATCTAACCATTTACTATTGTGAGGTGCCTCACCATAAACATCCTGAAGTCACCAGAAAATCAACTGGATCAGCCACATAAATACCATGAGCAGGTCAGAAGTTTTATATCCTGTGCCAAGTGACTCACCCCCTTTACACCCCAAAGACGTTCCACCATCTACAAAGGATAAGTCAGGACTGCGATATTGTTGTCCCCACTTGCCTGAATGGTTGCAGCTCTAACAGATAAGAAACTCAACACCATCTACGACAAGGCAGCTTAATTGCAACCCCAACCTCCATGCCAACCATACATTCTGTGCATCACTAACAGTGATTCCAATGAGTTCCATCTTCACCACTTGGCCAGGCTACTCCAAATGTACCTCCCAGATCAGTGTAATCTACCACTGAGAAGGATGAGGACAGAGGTGGATGGAAATGTCACAGTCTATACATTCTCATATAAGTCACACTCTTTTCTGACTGGCAAATATATTTCCACTCCTTAAATGTCTCTGGGATAGATCTGGCAACTTCCTTCTCAACATCATTGTGTGAATTCCTTTAAATTTTCAAAAAAAATTTATTTACAGCGTGGTAACAGGCCCTTCCGGCCCAATGAGTCCACACCGCCCATTTTACCTACCCGTACGTCTTTGGAATGTGAGAGGAAACCGGAGCACCCGGAGGAAACCCATGCAGACACGGGAGAATGTACAAGCTCCTTACAGGCAGCGGCGGGAATCGAACCTGGGTCGCTGGTGCTGTAATAGTGTCGTGCTAACCACTACGCTACCATGCCACCCTACTACACTACCGTGCCACCCTTCACATGGAGAAATGTGTAAACATAGAAAATTAAGCCACCTAGCCTTTCTGCCTGCTCCACCTTTTAACACAACCATGGCTGATTCTCTATTTCAGTACTATATTCGTGCCTTCTTCCCATACAGTATCTGTTGATCCCTTCAGCATGAAGAAATGCAGCTGCCCCTTTCTTGAACAGAGTTGATGACTTGACCTCTGCCTTCTGTCGTCGAGAATTCCACAGGTTCACCACGCTCTAGGTGAAGAAATTTCTCCTGACCTCAGTTCTCAAGGGCACACCCCGTTTACCGAGGCCACAAGTTCTTGACTCTCCATCCATCAGGGACAAAGGGGGAGAGGTGCTGGAGGGAAGGTGGAGGGAGCACATACATGCGGGAATGGGGAAGGAGGCAGGTGTAAGCAAATGCTGGTGGAGAAGAGATGGAGGGAAGAAAGAGGAAGAACCTTTTTTCCTCTAGCAGGGGCATCAAAGTCAAAGGTCATGTACTCTGTCTACACTTTCCGCTGCCTTGGTAAAGCAGCCAACTTAATCAAAGACCCTGGACATTTTCTCTTCTCCCCCATCCCATCGGGCAGAAGATACAAAAGCCTGAAAACATACACCATCAGGCTCAAGGACAGCTTCTATCCCACTGTTATAAGACAACTGAATGTACCTCTTGTACAATAAGAGACTTCTGACCTCACAATCTACCTTGTCATGGCCTTGAACCTTGTTGTTTGCCTGTACTGCACTTTCTTTGTAACTGTATGCTATATTTTACATTCTGTTATTGTGTTTTCCTTGTACTACCTCTATGCACTGATGTGATGAAATGATCTAGATGGATGGCAGGCAAAACAAAGTTTTTCACTGTATCTCAGTACATGTGACAATAATAAACCAATCACCAATGAAAGAAATTGGTAGAGTGAATAGACGGGCAATGAGAAAAGTTTTTTTTCATTCAGGGGATTACAGGGGTCTAGATATCACTGCATGAAAGAGTGGTAGAGGCAGAAATCCCCATCAGTTTTAGATGGTATTTGGGTAAGTACCTAAGAGCTGTGACCTGCAGGGCTATGGAGATAGTGGCAGAAAGTATGATTTGGCTTGGTACCTCTTTTCTGATGTTGATATGTTTCAGATTGGCCTTCTATCATAATTTTTCTAATTGCGTTACACTTATAAATTTAACCCATTTCCCTCAGATGAAATTTTATTC
>JAUZTB010000118.1:4282123-4294695 GCA_034780895.1 Rhynchobatus australiae | reverse complement strand
ACAAAAGGTACAAAGGAAATGAGTGGATTGACTTTTTTTAATTTAGAGACTAATGATCTGGAATTCACTGCCTGCAGAGCTAGAGGAAATAGTCAATGGAAGTTGTCAAAAAGGAATTGAAAGGGTGAGAGGGAATAATTTTCGGAGCTGAGTGGAGAAAGCAAAACATTGGAATTATGGATTACCCTTCTTGGAATCAGCATACACTCAATGGACCAAATGGTCTCTTTCTGTGCTATAACAATTTATGATTCTATGCTCTGGATTGCATTCTTTTTGCAAGTTCTGATTGACAGTTCTTGAAATTTTCCTGCTACAGTGCAGTCACTAACGCAGAAGCCACCCAAAGAAATCTCTGCTTGTATTTGTTACAGCTTGTGGATTAAACCCATGAATAACATGATAATGACCAAGAGGGTGTCGAGTTTCATTATTGGATTTCTTGGCCATCAGTAACACCTCATGAAAAAATCCCAGTAGGTGATTGGAATGGTATTTTCAGGCCGTGACTAAAGTGTTGAATGTTTTATTTTTGATGACCAGGCAATGAAAAGCACATGTTGCCTTTAAAGTTAGAAGCTGTGAAAGCTCATTCAAATTGCCACTGATGACACATCAGTTACTCTGCAACCATGTCAATGAGTCTGCTAGAAATCCATTGTCACAGGCCACTGGGTAAGATTTTTGAAAATGTGGCATCTAAACATCAAAGTCTATTGCTCCAAACAATGCAATATAAAAGATTCAAACAATTGGAAACTTCTGACTTCCAATGGGCTTGACTTCCAGGTCATTAAGATCAAATGGCCCCAAGAGTCTGATTAGGCAAAGCAGGGAAAAACACAACAAAAGTTGTGTTAACCTGTGACAAAATTAACACACAGAGAAAATTAAATTCATGTCTTACCATACAGTTTATATGGCAAGGAACCTTTAATTACATTCTTACATCTCTTGCCTTTGATGAGTTGACCTGTTCATTGAAATAAAATACACTGGAGACACTCAGCAAGTCAGGCATCTTCTGTGGAAAGAGAAACAAGTTAGTATTTCAGTTTGAAGAACCAGAGATGCTACCTGATATGTTGAGTGTTTACAGTGTTTTCTGTTTCAATTTCAGATATGCACTATCTGCAGTTTTTTTTTAAATTTTCATTCACTCTTTACTGGTGTCTGTTTGGATTACCATTTAATAGCCAGTTTGAACTCTCCTGCATGATATGGGGAAGATCTAAGTTAAAGCTCCTGTTAGCTATGGCAACAAACAGTGGTCAATAATGTAAACCTTTTTGCATAATCCACAAACCGGTTTTGATGGAGCAAAAATGTGCTGGTATAGCTTGAACCCAAGATATGGTATCATGGAACAATTGAAATGAATATACCTCAGGTGTGTGGAGAATTGGCATCGTTCCAAGGCAGAGGTTCTTTACCAATGATTCCCCCCCACACACACACTGATGGGGTCAGACTTGATGACCTCAGTAGCAGCAGGTCTTGTGCATTCTCACTCTGGCTGGAAATACTTTTATTATAAACAGCTAGCTTTGGTTAATAATTAGCCATTTACTCAGTTAATATGTCACCTCACTCTCTCTCCAGTTCATTGACTGCCTGGCATGGAGGTCCCAGCATAGTAATAGGCTATTCAGCCTATAACATTCAAGACATTACATGAAGCATCCAATATTATTGACTGCCTGTTATATAAATACATGCGTTTATAAAGCATCTCCTTAATCTCACTCAGGACACTTCACAGCCAACTTCTAAACAATAGTCACAGCCAAAATACAACAGCCAGTTCTCTCAACCCACAATATGATAATCAATAACCAATTTTAATGATGCTAGTTGGAATTGAATAGTGGGTTGGGCAAAAATAGCAGCCAGAACATGGTGAATAAGTCTCCTGTACTTTGAAATATGCCATGGAACTTTATTTTGCAGATAGGATCTCAAATTAGTGGAACACTCCCTCTGGATATGGTAGCATAGTGGTTAAATTATGGGATTAATGGTTCAGGTTTCAGACCATTGATATGGACACATGAATTTGAATCCAACCACAGCAGTTGGGGAATCTAAATTAAAATAATTATTCTTGTTCTCATAAAACCACCTGATTGCTGTAAAAACACTCATCCCATCCACAGATGCCCTTCAGGGGAAGCAATCGACTGTCCACGTATGGCTTGTTTGTGACTATACTCAGGAATGTGGTTGACTTTTAACTGCCTCCTTAGAATCAGGTGCAATTTGGGTGTAAGCAGTAAATGCTGAAATTATTGGTGATGAACACATCCTGTGAATGAATCAAATAAAATCTGTCGGTCTAGAGTTTTACACTAAAGCCTCCAGATCAGGACTTGAAGTGAAAGTGCTACTGACCTAAACCATAGCTCACGCTGAAAGGCATGGTTGTGATTTAGGATTCATGGTTGCTCTTGCTCCCTTTGGGAACTGGATGAGTTGCAGATTGGACCTGAGGTTTAGGTTGCCTGATACTTCCATTGAAGTTATTTGCTGCACTTTGGGCATACGTTTGGCTCATACCACCAGATGGCATTTTACTCTCAAATTCGCAACCTCATCACACATATCTGACAGGAGACCGACCTGATAAGGGATGGTAGAGGCATGATAATTGTGAAACCTCCTCAAGAAAGGGACACATCCAATTGTGGGAACTACAGAGAGTTCTCCCTTCCATCTGGAAAGGCATTGTTGGGTTCCTCCTTAACTGGTCCCCCAATAAAACGTGGATTCTGTCCATCTAGAGCCACAACAGGGAAAGACATTGTTGGGCTCCTCCTTAACCGATCCCCTATAAAATGTGGATTCTGTCCACCTAGAGCCACAACAGACATGATCTTCACTATGCCACAACTCCAACACAATCAATCGGCATAACCACTGTGCTTGACCTATCTTGACCTCACTAAAGCCTTTGACTCCAGATATTGAGGATGTCTGTGGCATAACCTTCTCAAATTTTGCTGCCTGTATACATTCTCTGCCTGCTTTATAATGGCATGAAAGCTGTGATTATAACCAATGGGTCCATAATTGACCCAATCTCAGTACAGACTGGGGCTAACCAAGTCTGAGTCATTGCCCCATTGACTCAAGGAGTCACAGAGTCATACAGCATGGAAACAGGCCATTCAGCCCACCCCGTCCATGCTGACCAATGGGCATCCATCTACATTAGTCCCATCTTTCCACTCTTGGCCTATATCCTTCTATGCCTAGGTGATTCAAGTACTTGTTGGGACACTGAACTGATGTCATTAACTCTGCTTCCACCATTCTCTCAGGTAATGCACACCAGGTGCACACCACCCCCTAGGTGAAAAAAGTCCCCCTCATATCCCCTCTAAATCTTTCACCCCTTACCCTAAATCTATGTTCTCATGCCACAATGCTGCATCCTCACCCATTAACAAGCTTTCCGCTGGGCAGAGCTAATCTACAGGATAAACAGGAAATTGCTCAACCTGCCTTGCCTCCACTCCAGACCCAACATCACGAGAGCTTCAAGCTTGAATCTGCAGTAAGCAAACAATCTCAGCATGTGCCCACATTCTGAGGCCAACCTCCAAGTTAGCGCTGACTTGTTCACTGAAGAGTATCTAACATTTGCAAAAGTCCTCAAACAATCCAGCTCCACTGCACAAAGCAATGATGGTGCATGATGAAATCGTGGAAAATGTAAACAATTTCCCACGTCTGGGGAGCCTTTGTCTGTGTGAGGAAATGAATGCTTGAACAAGACCTCAAACCCAGCACAAAGCTCATGGTCTGTCAGAAAGCAGTGGTCCCGGCTGTCATCTATTCCTCTGATAGATGGATTACCTACAGCAGGCACTTCAAAACACTAGAGAGGTATCACCAACACTGTTCCTCCAAATCTATTGACTGGATAAGCAAACAAAGTTATTGTCCTCTCCCAGGCCAACATCACAGCATTGAGACCTCAATTACTGTAAGTTGGTTCCATTGGTCAGATTACAGTAGGACAGAGAAAACAATTCAAGGGTATACAAATGTACACCATCCCCAGCCACTTGTGGGAATTGCTAGCCCTTCACCACCTAAAATGGAGGAAGACCATTTGGGCCAGCACTGAGAATCTCAAGTCCCTTTGTCAGGAGCATGCAGAAGCCCAGTATAAATGGCTGAAGGAATGCAACACCTCCCAGACTACCCATCCACCCACTCCATCATAAACCGTCTACCCCATCTGGGCAGAATTCATGTTGCTGACTGAGGGGCAAAGTTGGAAGGGTTGGCAAAATACTCTGATGGAGGGTCTCTTACCAGAAATGTTAATTCCGTTTCTCTTTCCATGGATGTTGCCTGACCTCCTACGTGTTCCCAGCATTTTCTGTCGTTATTTCGGATTTCCACCATCTGCATTTTTTTTGGCCTTTGATATTATGTAAAATGCTCACAAGTGCAAGTAAGTCCTTCGAGCAGTGTCTTTCCTCAAGTGGGCTGGGGTTTTAGCTCCTCCCACTCTGGGCCAATGATTTCCTCCCATTAGCCTCCACTCCCCACCAGGGCAGATGGGAAGAAGGACAATGTACTGGTGGGGAGTGGAGGCTGATGGGAGGATTCCATGGCACCCTAAGAATGGTTTTATTTCATTGTAGAATAGATTAGCTTAGTTTATTGTTGTATACATCAGGGTTGCATGTAGCTCACAGGGTAAACAGTTTACATGATACATTCAAACACCAGAGGATATGCTTTTAAGTTCAGAAAGGGGAAGTTTAAAGGTGACATGAGGGGCAAGTTTTTTACACAGAGAGTGATAGGTGTCTGCAATAGGTTACTGGGGTGGTGGTGGAAGCAGGCAGATTGATGGAGTTTAAGAGTCTTTCAGTTAGACACGTGAATATGAAGGGAATGGACAGATATGGATGATTCACAGCTGGAAGATATTTGATATAAATTGGCATCAAGATTGGCACAATTTCAAGAACTGAATGGCCTGTCCAGTGCTGCATTGATCCATGTTCTTTAATAATAAGTACATTAATAAATACAACAACAAGCACAAAACAGAATGGTGCAAGGATTGTAGTGCAATCTGAAGTAGTGCAGAAAGAGACGCTAAAGTGACAATGATGGAGGAGTTAGAGTCAAGTGTCCGAGAACCGGTAAGTTGGGGTGAAAGAGGTGATTGGTTCAGGAGTCTGATAGCAGTGGGGAAGAAGCTGTTCTTAAGTCTGGACGTCTGAGCTTTCGAGCTTCTGTATCTTCTCCCAGAACATAGAGGAGAGGAAAGGGAATGGCCCAGGCTGACAGGCATCCTTGATGACACCACTAGTCTTCCTGAAGCAAGGCATTGTGAAGATGGACTGGATGGAAGGAAATAACTCATAGAAGTGATGATCCAATGCAGTCTAACACATTCCCTACACCTCCAGCCCTCCCCTTCTCCCCAGTGGATTGTCAGTCCTGTGGTTGAGCCTGGTGATGCTTAACATTAGAGTGGCAAACTCGAAAATTTATCCCAACCTGTCTGGCAACACAGGCCTCTGCCCTAATCCTTGGCTTTTTACATCCTAAATTGTCTTGGTTCACATCCTCCGCTGTAAACCTAATGCTCCCTTTCAGAGCTTGGAAGCCAGCAGACAGCCATTCCATTTCAAGTCTGTGGTCGCCCTAGCGGTTTCCACACATAACCCACTGAAAGCAGTCAGTTTCCTCCGAAGGACTGCAGCCAGCAATGCTCTTGAGCAACAGCTCACATTAATCCTCGTCTCCTTATATAATGAATTCCAGGTGACCCCTGTCGAACTCTTTCATTGCCAGACTGCTTTTGCTTGATTTGTGGTGAAAAGTTGTAATATATTTTGCAAGATGTGAAGCAAAAATAGCATTTTGATCTTTTTCCCTTCTTGACTCTGGTAATCTGCATAATACCCCAACAGAGCTTGTAAATAGGAGAATCGCCTGAAATACATCAAATTCCTTCTGATTGAATTACCCAGTTAAGAAAATGTGTGGAATGTCAAAGGGAGCACATTATCTTTAGACAGGACACTTGCAAGCTGGAAGTTGTGTCACTAAATGCAATAATCATAAATAGGTCTTGCTAGATAAGAACACAGGAAATAGGAGGAGTAGGTCAAATAGCCCTTAAGCTTGCACCACCATCCAAAAAAAGATCATGTTGACCCTATTCTGTTTCTTGTCCCCCATAGTTCTAATTCCTCAACATGAGATAACCCCAGCCTTGAATCTAAAAACAGAAACTGCTGGAAACATTCAGCAGGTCAGCGCAGCGTCTGTAGACAGAGTTAACAGTTCTGGGTAAAAGACCCTTTGTCAAAACAGAGTAAACGAGGTAGTTTTAAGTTGCAGGGAAGGTGGAGAAGGTATGAATAGGACAAAGGGGATACCTTTGAAAGGGCAAAGACAGGATTACCATGGGGATATGTTGTAAAGATTACTCAATGTGCATTCACTGGGGGAATTAGAGTTAAAAATGGAACCCAAGCTATGAGATGAGGACAACTAAAAAATGAGAAAACAGGGCAAGGAATGTGAAAAGATGGAAAATGCAGGGCAATGAAGACTAGGTAGGCTGATGTTGACTGAGGGATAGAAATTGGACTTTTAAAAAATATTACCCTGGGATCTTTTATCTGTGAGGCTGTAGGATGCCTTGGATAAATTTCTCAACAAAGGACAGTCTGTATCCATAGGATCAGCCTGGACATTTGTACAGAAGCTGCTAGAGTGACATTGAACCAATATCCTTGCTGACAACGAAGGGAATTCCAAAGAGAGAACGTGGGTCAGTTTGCAGTAACTGATAATCAACAGGCAAGTATTCAAATGCCGCTTTGCATTTTTGGTTTGGACATAATGCTATGTGAACCCAGGAAGTAATGATTACTCAGTGAGAAATGGCATGACCTTTGTGAACCATTGAAACTCCTCAAAGGTATTTGAGAAGTTAGAACAATAACGATAAACACAATTAGAATGTCTATTGTCACACGAGGTCACTGATATGGGCCTCAAAATCAATGTCGTCATTATTACACAGGATGTTTTGCCATCCCTATTGTGCACTTCATATCTTTGGAGGAAAAAAATATGGTTTAAATTTAGTGTTATCCATGGGAACTAGCTAATGCATGGTCTATCATATAAGTCATCTTCCTCCCAGTCATGTGTAATTGGTGGGAAGTTGCATTTGGTGCCTGGAAGTCCTGAGAAGGGAATGCAGCAAGGTGGGAACACTGGAAAAGTCTGCCCTGATAAACAATTCCTACTGACGAACAGCGGAAACCCAACATCCCAGCAGAAGATGGATTTTCGTGAGAAGTGCTGGCAGTTCCACGTGGAACTGTTGCCGTCTCCGAACTTCAATTGGTAGGAAGTGTGAGCCTCATACACAAGTCTTCCAAACTTCCTGAGAGGTGCTCACCAGCAATTTCCCAAATGTACTCCAACGTTGGACTCTGTCAGAGAGTGCTAATCTCCTGCGATTTCCCAGCAGTTACCCTCTGAATCTGCCCACTGAAACTGTGCCAGAATGGACCTGTGTAAGTTCAGTGACTCCATTCATTGAGTGGGAGTTATGAGGGAGAGAGAAAAGATTCAAGTAGATTACCTCTTTTCTGGGTAATGGAGTTAATGTATTATTTTAAAAGTACAATAGTGTGATTTCTATTAAATGTATATTTCATGTTTTTGACCATTTCTAGATGTTAGGGACATTCAGAAACTCATATTTATCCGTTTTGACAGCCAGTCAAGCCTTTTTCAGGTTCTGCCATGTAATGCCATTGATATTCAGAAGGCCCTGCACTGTCTCGCTAACAAGGTTGAACCTGATTTGCTTATGTTGTCCATCAAAATTATTTATTTCTGCTTGCCCATCGGTGCCAGATTTTGCTACAAAATGCTACTGGGGCAATTTACTAAATAAGATATAAAAGCATGTTTTTATTTTTAGTTGAGTTGCAAGGCAAAGTAGATTGCTTGGAAAAAGATCAGGTTAATACCTTCCCCTGCATTAACATATAGATATGTTTGGATTGGTAGGGGATCTCAGAGCAGCAATTAAATTAGTTGAACCATAAATTATTCTGTAGAACTCAATGCATTCTCTCAACCTTATATTTAGAGTCACAGAGAGTCATAGATTCATACAGAGATATAGCACAGAGACGGATCCTTTGGCCCACTGAGTCTGTACTAACCGCACATTTATACTAATCCTATATGGATCGGAAGGAAACCAGGGCAGCCAGAGGAAACGCACACAGACCCCGCTAGAAGTCAGGATTAAGGCACAGCTCTACTAGTTTAGAAAGCGTACGTTGATATACCTTTGATCTAATTATTTTTCATAGGTAGGTCATGGATTTTTATCTCTATCAGAAACTACTTACATCATTATCAGTGGAGTCGTTGAGGCCATAAATGCTTTCTGAGGTATCTGCATCTCACAGTGAACAATCCAATGTAGATGTTGTCAGTTATTATGGTGATTGAATCAAGGCATATTTTTCCTGCCTGCAGCCAATGATGTAGTTGACTGCAACATCTTCCTCCAAGACCTCTCCACCTTTGTTCATCTGGGAGGGACAGCTCTCTCCTGCTGGTCAAATGTAACCAGAAATATCTTCTTCATGGACATCGGCAATTAGCTCTGGTTTCCCAAAGGATCCATCCTATTTCTCACCTGCAAATCTTTCTGTGACAACATCATCCAGAGATACGGCATCACACCTACCACAAAGGTATAACTGTGGAAGAGGGATCCTTCCCCCAACCACCCAGTCCTCAGCCCTTTACGGAACTCATCTGGTTTATATTATACTAATTTTATGATCATAGATAGAGTTGTATATGAGGTGGATCATCTGCTTCACTGGATTAACCCTCAGGTCATGAAGACAAATACACCATATATTTTCCCTCTTCAATATCAGTCATATTTCTCTATAGAAATAAGAACATACCAATACTTTCAATAACCCCCATTATAATGACATAAATTGTCATCACATGGCACAGTGTAGCAAAATGTCCCCGTTTCATGTAAACATTATGACACTGAGCCACATAGGAGATGTTAGGTGTAGGTGAGCAAAAGTGCAGTCAAGGAGATGGGTTTTGAGAAACACCTTGAAGAAGAAAGGGGAATAGAGGGACAATGAAGTTTAGAGAGTGAGTACAGGCAGTTAACATAATGTTATTACAGCACCAGCAACCTGGGTTCAACTCCGACCGCTGTCTGTAAGGAGTTTGTACGTTCTCCCTGTGTCTGCGTGGGTTTCCTCCGGGTGCTCTGGTTTCCTCCCACATTCCAAAGACGTTCAGGTTAGGAAGTTGTAGAATGTAAGCATGTGGAGTATATTTTAGTTGCTCTTTAATCTTGCATTTCCAGATAAGTGCTTAACCGAGAGGACTACATTTTTAATAGTTCCAAAGGAGGACGAAGAAATGTATTTGTCTTGGCCACTGTAAATATGTACCCTGGGACCAGGGCAGCTCCTCAGAGGGCAGAGTGTTAAGATAGAATGCTGGTGGTATGGAGAGGATGGGGATGCAGAGCAGTGGGAGAAGTTTGCAAAGAAAGCTGTGCCATACTGCGTCCTCCTTCACACATTTTTCTACAAGCAAAAATAGCTTCCACACAGGCACGGTAGTGTAGCGGTTAGCATAACGCCATTTCAGTGCCAGCGATCCAGGTTCAATTCTGGCCACTGTCTGTAAGGAGTTTGTACGTTCTCCCTGTGACTGCGTGGGTTTCCTCCGGGTGCTCTGATTTCCTCCCACATTCCAAAGACGTACGGGTTAGGAAGTTGTGAACATGCTATGTTAGTACCAGAAGTGTGGTGACACTTGTGGGCTGCCCGCAGAACATTCTATGCAAAAGATGCATTTCACTGTGTGTTTCGCTATACATGTGACTAATAAAGGTATCTTATCTTATCTTGGCAGCTGAGACACAACTAACAGTAATGTTGGGTAAAGGGGTAATGACTGGACAGGACCGAGGATGATTTACATAGTTTTAGATTGGATATGCCGCATGAAACCAAACCATTTGACTCAACCAATCTATGCTGGCGTTTACGTTCCACCTGAGCCTCCTCCTGACTTCCCTCATTTAACCCTTTAGCATAACCCTCTATTCCCTTCTCCATCATAGGCCGTCTATCTTCCTCTTGAACATCGATACTACTCACCTCAGCCACTGCGTGTTCCACATTCTCAACACTCGATGGTTAAAGAAGTTTCTTCTTTATTGCCTTCTGGATTTCTTGATGAATCCTTTTATATAGAATGCCTCGAGTTATTCACTTCCCCATAAGTGGAAGCATTCACTCTCCAACCACTCTATCAAAGTTGGTTTGGTCATTGCTTAACATTCTTTTCCCAGAACAAAAGAATCCCAGCCCTGATGTCTTATAACTTTACATTTCTGGTATCACCCTTATAAATCTTTTCTGCCTTTTCCAGTACAATTATATCCATTGTATAATATGGTGAACACAATGATTCCTAGTTAGGACAAAGGCAGCAGTGTTTTGAATGACACTAATAATGATCTTAAGTGAGATCTAAAATGATAGAAGAAAGAAGTCTGGCGTGAGCTCTGTTGGAATTGTCAAGTCTAGAGGTAACAAAGGAATGGATGAATATTTAAAGAGCAGATGAAATGAGGCAGTGACAAAATGGGAAATGTCACAATTAACATTTTCACTGATAGGCATGAGGTCCAAATGCAACTCAAGATCATTTAAGGTACCAAAGTTGTGGTGTATCTGGTTCAGCTTTAGACAATTCTCACCATGCAAGATACAGTTTGCGGCTAGGGAACAGAGCTTGCGATTAGATAGCGTGGTGAAGCTCAGATGCAGTGGGAAGGTTTTATCGGTGGCCTACTTGTGAAAACTCTGGCTGCGTTTCCAGACAACACTGGTGTGAGGTGTTATGCAAATAGGAAATAGGAGGGGGGGGGCAAGATGGATCCTTGGGGAAACCAAAGGTAACAGTGGATGTGCGAGAAGAGAAGGGATTTCTGGATACAACTGGTTAGCAACTGCTCCACCCAGTTGGAGAGGTATTGGAGGAGGATGTTATGGCCAACCATGCTGAAGGCAGCTAACAGGAGAGAAATGCATTGATTCAGCTACCAGTTTAACTGACACTTTTACACTGGATCATTCATTGGGGCTGCAGATATCCTAGACAGCACTATAGGGCTGACAAGATCCTCTGATAATGCTCATAAGTAGTTTCTAATATAGATAAAAGTCTATGATTTACTTATAAGAAAATAACTAAGTCAAGGATATATCAAAATGCACCTTCTCAGATAAACCATATAAAGCCGAGAAAGTACATTGTGAATTCTGCAGAAGAATTGATGTGTAACTAACTGGTTTCACCAATGTGACTGCTAGTCTGAGATCCCCTATAATCCAAACATGTCCATATGTTATTAATGCAGGTGAAGCCAACAACCTGACCTTTCCCCAGGAAGTCTGGTGTCGGGGATGGGATAGAGGGCTTTCAATGAGCTTTGGCAGTTCCCATCTGTTTGTGGGCTTATCTTAACTTTGCAATATTATATCAGTAGTCAAAACAATTGTAAAATTCTATTCTTAGTCCTGCTTATTAGTCTTTTAGTGCACTTGAACCTGATATCATATACAAAAGTTGCAGACAACATGAATAGATCGGTCTGCTGAAATGCCAAATAGCATATTGGTATAAGACTGTAAGAAACTCAGTTAAGTAGTCCTTGTGTCTCAGGATCCATAATCTTGTCCACATGCAAGTTTATTACTCAAAGGCCAAAATACAGTAATTATTATGATTATATGGCAGATTTGTACCAATGGGTTTCCTGAAGACCAAAGGTAGACAAGCTTGGCTTCCATTTATAGTAGAGTGGCACAGTAGCACAGCTGGTAGAGCTGCTGCCTCACAGCTCCACTGACCCTGGTTCAATCCTGACCTCTCATGCTTTCTGTGTAGAGTTTGCAGGTTCTCTCTGTGGCCGTGTGGGTTTCCTCCAGGTGCTTCAGTGTCCTCCCACATCCCAAAGATGTGCTGGTTTGAGGTTAATTAATCACTGTAAGTTGCCTCTGATGTGTGTAGGTGAGTAGCAAATCTGGGGGGAGGTGATGGGAATGTAGGGGAGTAGTTTATAGGAAAATTTACCAGGGGAATAGGATTACACTGTGACCCTGGCATAGGCCTGATTGACCAAAATGATCTTCATTCATTTCATATGGAAATACCATCTCAGAAGATATCTGCTCTGATGAAATTATCTCCCCAAAGTCCAAGGACTTTCCCCTTAATGTTAGTCACGTCGCATGATGCACAGAAGTGTACTAAAATTAGGTTCATTTTGATCATTAGTTCAACCTAATGGCCAATGTGGAGGTTTAATTGCAAATCAGGTTGGCCTGATATTAAGACAGCAAAAGCCACGTATGCTTGAAACCTGAAAGAAACATAAAACAATGGTGGAAAGGTCAAGCAACACGTGCAGAAGGAGAATTCTCACCAAATAT
>JAUZTB010000118.1:3965287-3975684 GCA_034780895.1 Rhynchobatus australiae | reverse complement strand
TGACCAGCATACATTTGCTTCCTTCCTCCAAGACACAATGGAGGATTGAAGCTTGAAACAAAATTCAACTGTGGATGCATTGGCAAGGTTGCAACATGAGAATTCGGACAGGGGGTGTGAAAACACTATTTTTATATTTGAGATTCAGCTCCTACTACTTTCAGTTGCAACAATGAAGTTAGCTGAGAAGACATGTTCAGTTAACACAACTAAGTTAGCCAAAATGACTATATGAAGAAACTTTAAGAGGATGGACTGAATCAGGCGAATGTCTTGTACAATACCAGATGATACGTGTTGTCACTGGAACAAGGTTGTGTTAAATGAGTCACAAAGTTGTCTTACCAAGTGTGTTGCAAAGTCAAATATAGAAGTTCTTCACACTGAACATTCTGCTGTGAGCATGAACACAGTAGTTCATGAATGAAGTTTTGTTTATTGGTTGGGAATTGAAAAATACTCAAGGAGATCTTTAAGAGGATTAAGGGACCTAAGGAATCAAAGGATATGGGTTGGGATAGGAAAGTGCTGCTCTTATCTTACTGAACGGTGGAGCAAACAGGAAAGCTGACTGACCCACTCATCTCTCACATTGCATGAGCTAGTAGATAAATGCGTTCAAGGTCAAAGACTGAGCTAACAAAGGCACTGTAGAGTCAATCAATGAGATGGGATTTGTTAATTATTAGCACTTATTGATGGTCACTTGAAATGGATAGAGTCACAGGGTCTTACAGCACAGAACTGGGACCTCCAGCCAACTGTGTCCAGACTGACCATCAAGCACCTATCTCTGCTAATCCTATTTACTTGGCCTGCAGTGTGCTATACCTTGTCAGTTCAAGTACTCATCTAGATATTTCTTAAATAACATGAGAGTATCTGCCTCCATCACCCCTCAGGCAGTGTGTTCCAGATTCTGATTGCCTCTGGGCGAAAAAAAATTCCTAAAATTCCCTCTGGACCTCTTACAGCTTAATCCAAATCTATGGCACCTAGTTATAGACACTTATATGAACATTAGTACTGCATTTAACCGGGTCCTGCATAGGAAACTGGTCCAGAAGAAGGCAAAGGGGATCTGGCTAATTGGATCCAAAATTGGTCTAGTGATAGGAGGTAGAGGGTAGTGGTGGAAGGATGCTTTTCTGATTGGAAGTCTGTGACCAGTGGTTTCCCATAGGGATTAGTGCTGGTACCCTTGTTATTTCTGATGCATGTTAATGACTTGGATGTAAATGTAGGGGAGTATGATTGATTGTGGATGACACGAAAGTTGGTGATGTTGCTGATAGCGAGAAAGGCTGTCTAAAGCTATAACTGGATATAGATCAGATGTGAAGTTGGGAAGAACTTTGGCAGACAGAATTTAATCCCAACAAATGTGAGGTGATGCATTTAGGAAGGTCAAATAGGGGTAGGACAGTTACAGTAAATGGTATGGCACTAAGGAATATTGAAGAAGAGAAGGACTTTGGGGTTCAAGTCCTTTGTTCCCTGAAAGTGGCAACACAGGTAGATAGAGTGGTGAAGAAGCCATATGTCTTTATAGGTTGGGCAACAGAATATAGATGTTATGTTTCAATTTTGCAAAACACTGGTTAGACTGCACTTGAATTATTATGTCCCATTCAGGTCACCACGCTATACGAAGGATGTGGCTGCACTGGAGGGGGTGCAGAGGAGATTCACCGAGAAGTTGCCTGGATTAGAGGACATTAGTTATGGGAAGAGATTGGACTGGTGGGTTTGTTTTCCCTGCAGTGGGGGAGGCTGAGGATGACCTAGTAGAAGTATATAAGAGGCATGGATAAGGTAGATATTCAGGTTCGTTTTCCCTTGCTAGGGCTTTCAAAAGCAAGAGGGCAGAGTGAGAGGAAGGTGTTTTAAAGAGGATTTGAGGGGAAAGTTTCTTTACACACAGAGGGTGGTTGGTATCTGGAGCTTGCTGCAAGAGGAGGTGTTGGAGTCAGGTACAATCACTACATTTAAGAGATATTTTGACACACACTAAAATAGGCATGAAATAGAAGGATGCAGACCCAATGCTGGTGAAAGGAATTAGTGTAGTTGGGCAAAAAAGGTTGGCATGGGTGTGGCAGGCCCATTTCTGTGCAGTATGACTCTATGATTCCATGACTTCTGCTTTAGGGAAATGTTTCCAACTATCTACCCTATCTATGCCACTCCTAATTTTGTTTGCCTCTTTCAGGATCTCCCTCAGCCTTCTCCACTCCAAAGAAAACAATCTCTCCAGTCTCTCCTCATAACTGAAATACTCCATTAAAGGCAACATCATGGTGAAACTCTCCTGCACCCTCTGCAGTGCAATCATCCCCTCCTATAGTGTGGCGAGCTGAACTGCACACAATCCTCCAGCTATTGCCTACTGAATGTTTCATACAGTTGGACCATAACCTCCCAGCTAATGAAAGCAAGTGCCCCATATGCCTTCTTCACCACCTTATCCAGTCTGATTAACTTGACTGAATTCTTTGAAGAGGTAACAAAGGACAGGGCAGTAGATATAATTTAAATGGACTTTACTAAAACCTTTGACAAAGTTCCACATGGGAGACTAGTTCAAATGTTTAGGGCCCTTGGGATCCAGAGCAAGTTGGCAAACTGGATCCAAAATTGGCTTGGAGACAGAAGGTGATGGTAGAGGGTTGTTTTTGCAATTGGAGGCTGGTGACTCTTGGTGTCCCACAAGGGTCGGTGCTGGGACCATTGCTGTTTGTAATATCTGTGAAAGACCTGGACGTGGATGTGGGAGATAAGATCAGTAATTTCACTGATGACACGAAGATTGGCGGAGCTGTTGATAGTATGGAAGGTAGTCTTAGACTGCAGAGAGATGTCTTGGCAAAATGGGCTGAAAAATGGCAGATGGAGCTTAATCCAGACAAAGATGAGGTGCTACATTTTAGGGGTACTAATAGATCATGAAGTTCATGGTAGGGTCTTTAGATGAATGTACTTGGAGTACAAGTCCATTGATCCTTTAAGGTGGCCATGCAGGTAGATAATGTGGTTAGGAAGGCATAAAGGATACTGCTCTTCATTGGTCAGGGCATTAAATACAGAAGTAGGGAGGTTATAAACTTTATAAAACCTCGGTCAGAGCTCAGCTGGAGTACAGCGTGCAGTTCTGGTCACCAAGGTATAGGAAGGATGTGGTAGCGCTGGAGAGGGTGCAGAGGAGGTTCACCAGGATGTTGCCTGGGACGGAGCAGTTCATTTGAGGTGAGACTGGAGAGGCTGAGTCTCTGGAGAGACATAGATTTAGGGTAAGGGGGAAGAGATTCAGAGGGAATATGAGGAGGACCTTCTTCACCCAGAGATTGGTAAGTACCTGGAATGCACTTCCTGAGAGAGTGGTTGTAGCTGGGTCACTGACAGCATTTAAGACATGTCTAGATGAGCACTTGAATTGCTTAGGCATAGAGGACTATGAAATGTTGGGTGATGGGATTAATACAGGAAGGTGCCCACTGGTTCACGTGGACATGTTAGGCTGAATGACCTGTTTGCATGCTATATGATTCTATGAATTCATCTATGCTGACACCTTTAGGGATCCTTGGATTTATACACCAAGTTCCCTCTGTCCTCAATACTCCCTTGGGGCTAGCAAGAGCCTGAGGTGG
This sequence comes from Rhynchobatus australiae, assembly GCA_034780895.1. Lineage (NCBI taxonomy): Eukaryota > Metazoa > Chordata > Chondrichthyes > Rhinopristiformes > Rhynchobatidae > Rhynchobatus > Rhynchobatus australiae. Next base: position 3,972,034 of record JAUZTB010000118.1, on the reverse strand, counting down.
TGGCGGAGATCCATATTCTCACAACATAAAGGTGAAACAAGTTGGGCCCCATACCATGACAGTGTGTACTTTGGAAGAATTGAGTTCTAGTTTCTTGTTTCATGCTTTACCTAAAGAACCTGACTTAGATACCTGGTCTCTTCATTTAAACATTTTATGAAACAAAAAATGTTGGTTTCACCAAACTATCAGCATCAAACGATGTACCTAAAAGGTCAGAGAGGTTTGTCAAAGAAGATTGAAGAAGCAGGTTTTTCCAAGGATGCCCGAGTTTAACAGCAATTAGCTGACTTCATGCTAAACTACATTCCACAATAAGCGAGACTGCTACTGTGTCGCCAGTACATAGAAGACTGAGGATATAACAGAGCTTAGATCAGCCTTATCTTATGGGGAAAGAACAGTGGGACAGAAACGAAGTTATGATACAAAGCATGGAGAGAAACACTTTAAATAATATGGAGGCACAAGAGAGACTTCAGATGCTGGAATCTGGAGCAACACACAAAAAGGTGGAGGAATTCCATGGGTCAGGTAGCATCTGGAAATCCAGATGAAGAATCTTGAGCTGAAATGTCGACTGTACACTTCTCTCCACAGATGTTGCCTGACCCATTGAGTTCCTCCAGCTTTTTGCATTTTACTTTAAAATAACATGATGGATTTTGTGCACTAGCACTGTCCAGCACATCTGAAACATGGAAATGGAAGATTGGGGTATGTGGTATGAAGGGATATCAAGTGAGATAGCAGATGACATCATGTAAGTCACTTAATTCCTGCAAGAGATGTTCAATATTGTACAATAGTTATGTAATCGTGTATTGGGAAAGTTGAAAGATACTGTGAGAGACAATATAAGAGACTGCAGATGCTGGAATCTGGAGCAACCAACAATCTGCTGGAGGAACTCGGCAGGTTGAGCAGCATCTGTGAGGGGACAGGAATTGTCGACATTTCCTGATGCAGGGTTTTGACCTGAAACATTGATAATTCCTCCCCCCCCCCCCCATGGATGCTGCTCAACCCATTGAGTTCCTCCAGAAGATTGTTTGTTGCTCCAAGTGGGTCAAGATAATGCCTTCCTCAAGTCAAGAATCGTGTGCAGTGTCAGTGATGCAAGTTTCTTTGAAATGATCGAAGTGAGTTAAGAGTATTGTGAATAAGTGAAGACTACAAATAATGTGAATGTCTGAATCCCTTTCCTTTCCAAAAGGAAAAGCAGTACGGTGTTTGTAAATGGAAAAATGATGTGTATGTGTTCTGGCAATTTTTCACATCTTCCCTTTATTCCATGTTCCTTGTTTGACTCACAATTTGGGTAAAAGAAATGTCCTTACACTCCAGTCTGTAGACCACCTCATTCTTCAGGGTCATGTTCCTCCTTTGGACCTGAATTATTAATGATGACAATTTATATTTGACTTAAAGAATCAAAATGTGGTTTTCATCCAATTCTTGGATCATAGATGGGAGAAGGAAGTTGATGAATTCCTTTTCATCCAAATAGCAGGGACGGAGAAGGGGGATGGTCTGGAACTCATCATTAAAACAAAAGTATCTGGGTCAACACTGGATTCATAGCTTGCCGGGTTACAGACTGAGAAGTGGCGTGGGATCAGTGGCCAAAATATTTTATGGTCAGCATTTACATGATAGGCCAAATGGCCTTCTTCTGTGCTGTAAGTGTCAATGGAGGTCACAGCTGAGATGCTGGGAGGAGACAGATCATGTACAACATCAGGGAACAACAAAAAATGTCCCTGGGGAGATGACAAGAAAGCGATTGTTCACAGATGCTGAGGTGTGAATCTTTGGCCACCATTAACAGCAAGTGTCATTATAGATGGACTCACATGCCAAGGGGTGCTAACATCCTAAGGCTATCCAGAGGTGTAGTAGAAAGCTTGATGGGCACCAGCTTTTAGGGAATAAATGAGAAGGACAGTTGGAAACTTGATAAAAGAACACTGTAAAACTGAAGCCCTGAGGAAATTCACAACCCCTGGACAAGCTCGTTTGTTGATGAGAATTATAAAGTGAGATGGAAAAAATTCTGAATTTATCTGGCTTGTTACATTTTAATTGTTATTTGTACATGTATTTGTGGTTTCTAGGAAAATCAACAGGATTTAACTAGCATTTCAAAGGGATTTGTCTGGCATTTTTGTAGCAGTTTCCATGTGTTTACTGATTAAATTTAAGTGGATTCAAACATTATTATTTTCAGAAAGAGTGATAATAGTCATTGTTTTTATTATGAAGAGGTGTCCTTTAGTTGGTTGTATTTAAATGAACAAGATGACACTGTGGTGCAGCTAACAGAACTGCTGCCTCACAGTTCCAACAACCTGAGTTTGATCCTGATTTCTGATGCTCTCTGTGTGGGATTTAAACTTTCTCCTTTTGACCACACAAGCTTCTCCCAGGTACCTTGGCTTTATTCCCACATCCCAATGATGAGCTGGTAGGTTACTGGCCACTGTAAATTGCCCTTAGTGTGTAGATGAGTACACAGAATATAGAACAGTACAGCACGGGAACAGGCCCTTGAGCTCATGATGTCTGTGCCAAACATAATGCCAAATTAAACTAATCCCTTCATGATCCATTTCCCCTCATACCCTGCATATTCATGTGACTTTCTAAAAGCATGTTAAACTCCACTGTCATATCTGCTTCCACACCCAACCCTGGCAGCGCATTGCAGGCATCTACCATTCTCTGTGTAAAAAAATCTTGACTCGAACATCTCCTTTAAACTTTCTCCCTCTCACCCTAAAGCTACATCCCTTAGTATTTGACATTTCTGACTATCTGCCCTATCTATGCCTCTCGTAATCTTATAAGCTTCTATCAGTTCACCCCCTCAGCCTCTTACACTCCACAGAAAACGATCCAAGTTTGTTCAACCTTCCCTTGTAGCTCATACCTTCTGATCCAAGCAGCATCCTGGTAAACCTTGTCTGCACGCTTTCCAATAAACTCTGGGGGGAGTTGCTGGGAATGTAGGAGAACAAGTTTCAGGGAAAATTATTGGAAGAATGGAATTGGTCTGTGAAGTGGCTTGGACTTGATGGACTAAGGAAATATGTAAATTTGATTCCACTCAACAACTGTTGGAAAAGTACTTGTGATGAGTGGATATTTCCCAATTGCACAAGTCAGGTGTAAAATTTTCAACCATAAAATAAGAAATGGACATTATCAAAATGTGAAAGACCAAAATTATTAGTATTCAATTGAAGGTTTATTGTACCTGATGATACAGTATTTCCTTCCATATTGGAAAGCCTCAATAATATTTGCCCTTCTGAGGTAGAATGGGATTAATTGAATATTGTCAAGATAAAAAATTGCATCCTCACTTATTCCTCTTGGGAAGTATTCTTGCCTGTACTAATTTAGTCTTACTTTTGTGAGTACATCTGTAAAACTAATTTAATTATACTTGTTAGATACTTTATATCACTGAATCACTCAATACATTTTTCCTCTGTATGATCATACTAATATGTATAAATGCATGAATGGTGATTTCATATGGAAACGTTGAGAGACTAACCTACTATCTTTATCCAGTGAGTCAGCCACTACAATTCATCGTGTTGGATTTATTACTCATAAAATATTTTTGTCAGATTCAACCACTGGTCTGATATCCTGACAGAAACTCATGTTTATCCTGTGTATAATTTAATGAATAAATAAGGCTGTACTCACAACTATTTTGCTATTCTTAGGTGCTGTAGCCTAGTAACCAATGTATTGCTGTGCAAAAGGAACGTTTGAGTTTGATTATTGAAGTGTTTAGTGCCATCACATTTTATCATCACTCTGTTCCAAGTCTCATGACTAAAGCCTCAACTGATGTCACTGAAAGAAACCAATTAGATTCAAAGTCCCTTGGGTTTACATGTGAGAACCATAACAATAAAATATGGAGGAGCCTCGTGATGTATATGGCTTGAAGCAAAACATACCAGGCATCCCCAGAATACAACAGGCAATCCACAATGTCAATCTTAAAATAAACCAGGGGAAATGTTAAGATTGTACTCATTTAATTTCCCCACCTCCTCCGAAACTCAAAGGTTACAGGATTGAGTGGAAGGCAGTGGGTGGGGTAGTGTGGGAGTAGCCATATCCTTCAGAATACAAAGAGAAAGAATTTATCCCTTGGTGTGTGTTATAGTCTTCTGAAATTCATTTCCATTCTCTTCAACAGAAATCAATAGCTAAGTACAACTCAAAATGCATTTAGAGACACAAGGGACTGCAAATGCTGTAATTTGGAGCAAACAAATAATCTGCTGGAGGAACTGAGCGGGTCAGGCAGCATCTGTGAAGGCAAAGGGATAGTCATTGTTTTGAATTCAGACCCTGCATCAGAATCTCGACCCGAAACATTGGCTATCCCCTTGCCTCCATAGATGCTGCCTGACCCATTGAGTTTTTCCAACAGGTTATTTTTGGCTTCATAAGTGCATTCTATCTTTTGATTGAGAATACATTTCTAACCTTTTGAACTTTCGAAGAAGATGTGAAACATGCTCTTCTACCTAAAAACAATCTCTTTTTTTAGCAAATATTTAATAGAGTCATAGAATCGTAGATAGGTTGAGTGAGCTAGGGCTTTTCTCTTTGGAGAGGAGGAGGATGAGAAGTGACTTGATAGAGGTGTACAAGATGATAAGAAGCATGGTCAGAGACTTTTCCCCAGGGTGACAATGACTAACATGAGGAGGAGTAATTTTAAGATGACTGGAGGAAGATATAAGGGGAATGTCAGGGGTAAGTGTGAGTGGTGGGTGTGTGGAACGCACTGCCAGCAGAGGTTGTGGAGGCAGATATATTAAGGACATTTAGAGTCTCTTAGTTAGACACATGAATGATAGAGAAATGGAGGGCTATGTGGGAACAAACAGTTAGATAGATCTTAGAACAGGATAAAATGTCGGCACAACAGTGTGGGCCGAAGGGCTTGTACTGTGCTGTAATGTTCTATGTTCTACTACGAAAAGAGATATGAAAGCTTGTAGGAACTTTCTTCTCTCTCCCAGCATAGAAAGTTATTTGAACATTGGCCATTTAATGTAGAGAAACAAACCTGAAAGATGACTTGAAGGAAATAAGATGAATACTTTAATAAAGAGTACAAGAGAATTCAGAGAATCTGAGAATTGGATATCATGTAGCTCTGAATGAAGAGTTGTACAGTGGGCTGATAAAGTGCCGCTTTCTGTGCTTATAACTACCTTTGGCCAACTTGACTTCAAGTTCTAACTGCAGAAAAATATTGAAATGTAAAGGATACCTTTTCCTATGTGATTTATAATACATGTTGCTGGTTTTACAAATTAACCTTTTGAAGATACAAAACCATACCTGAGCTGTTAGATTCCTTATTTTCCTCATCTTCTTTTAGTGAGATAAGCCTGGCAGACAAAACAAAAAAAAAATTTATTGAATTGGATAAATTAATTCTCAGTTTTTAAAAATTTATTTTGCACATAGAATGAGGATGTAACTGGTAACAAATGGCAATCCCTAATTCCCCCTCCATCCCAAACTGAGAAACTGGTTAAGGGCAACCACACTGGTGAGTCAGGGGTCACATTTAGGTCAGACTAGGTAAAGGTGCTGGATTTCTGACTATCCTCAAGCTCATGCAATTATCTGGCCTGCACCTCTCAATAATTATCTGCCAAAAATCTCTCCAAACTCCACCCCCAGTGACTCACTGCAATGGCATGAGATTGTGGGGGAAAAGAACTGCAGTACTGTCCACAATGCCACTGACTTAGGAGTAGAGTGTTGGAGTTTCCTGTTTTGAACTCTTTCCCTTCAATGGGCCAGTTAAAAAGCTGCAAGGTGCCGTATTTGGCCGACTGGTCATTGACAGTCAGTTGTCATAAATGGTAGTCCACGTTCAGCACCCATATCCCACTGAAAGAGCAGTCCTTTAGTGGTGGTGAAGCTGCCATTAATTTTCAAACATTGGGGAGGTGGGGTTCCAAAACACATGTAGAGTTAGTTCTAGGGACCATGTTTTAGGAAGAATGCCAAGGCCTTAAAGAGCAAACTATGGTATATTTTTAGTACAATGTTACAGGGATGAGGGACTTCAGTGATGCGAAGAGATTACAGAAGCCTACACTGTTTTCCTGAGAGAAGAGGCAAAATAAAAATGGAAGATGTACATTTTCACATACCATTTGGGATATCTCAAACTACTTTACAACCAATGCAGGACTTGTGAAGTGTGCTGCAAACATCGTAATACTGCAAACAAAGCAGCAATTTGCATACAGGGAGTCCTACAAACAGCAAAGCTATAATGAACAGATATTTATTGTAGTAATCCCGTGTGAGAGATGTATATTGATCACAAAAATGGGGATAACACACTATACACTTCAAAAGAACGCCAGATTTTTTTTAAGAATGGCATCTCTGACACTCCACTCAGGTGTCAGGCTGAATACTAATATTCAAGAATCCAGAGTGGGCATTGTACCCAGGACTTCTAATAAGAGATGGCAGTGCAACCAACTAAGCCACAGTTGAAACCCAAAGTACTTTTGTGCCAACTGAGATTTGATAGAGATGTTCAAAATGACAGAACAGATACTGAAAACTGTTTCCAGTGGCCAAAGTCACATATTTAAGATGATGAGGAAAACTATGAAGGAAACCTTAGAAGGCTGAGAGATACAGATTTAACAATAATTAGCAAAAGGGAGC
>JAUZTB010000118.1:2196353-2207795 GCA_034780895.1 Rhynchobatus australiae | reverse complement strand
ATGGGGGCGTAGTTTGCTTTAATGTCTGAGGAGCTGTCATTGGAACACTGTGCAATCAGTGCAATCTCTGCACGGTGCAATCTTCACTCTCAGCATTTTCACGGACAGAAAGTTTTGATGATGAAGTCTATGAGGTTTAAGGCTGGAACACAGGTCCAAGAAATTCTACAGCCAACCCTGAGGCTGAGGTGAACAATCTCTGTGAACCACAGTCATCTTCCAGTGTACAGGTTGCAATTCCAGTCAACAGAGTTTGCTCTTTGATTTATGTTGACGAATATTTCAGAGTCACAGAGTCATAGTGTCACAGAGAGATACAACATGGAAACAGGCCAACTCACTGCGGTCGGAAACCATTCATTTACATATCCTACTTTAATCCCATTTTTTATTCTCCCCTCATCCTCATCAACTCCCCACAGATTCTACCACTCACTTAGATACTGGGCACAATTTATAGTGGCCAATTAACCTACCAACCCGCACGTCTTTGGGATGTGGGGGGAAAGGGGGTGGTGGAAACTGGAGCACCCGGAGGAAATTTACACTCTCACAGGAAGGACGTGTAAACTGCACACAGACAGTACCCAAGGTCCAGACTGAACACGGGTCTCTGGCGCTGTGAGGCAGGAACTCTTGTTGGCTGTGCCACAAGGGTTCCAATGTGGTTCTAACTCAGGTGGGCAAGATGGAAGAATGGTGTTGATGATGCACTGTGACATTCAGTTAATCTGGCCTCTGAGCTGTTTAAAGTGTCCAATAACAGAACAACAGTCATACGATAAATTTTCTTATTATGCTCTCCCATTGGAGGGACATATTGGAAATATGCAATCCAAAAATTTACCCTTAGATCCAGTAGATATATGAGATGATAATATTTGGAAGTAGCTTAATGATATAAAGTATCATTGGAGATTCGGAATTCCAGAACTTGGGGCCTTGGTAGCTGAAAGCACAGCTGTCACCGGTGTGGTTGGGAAATCAAGGGAGGTACAGACGTCAGGTTTTTAGGAAAGCAGAGCTCTGGGAAGGATGAAGATATATGGAGGGATTTAATGTAGAAACTGAAAGTGAAAATTAAAAAAAAACTGCTGACGCTGGAAATCTGAAATAAAAACAGCAAGTGCTGGAAATACTTGGCAGGTTAAGTTCACCTGTGGAGAGAGAAACAGGGTTGACAGTTAAGGTTGCAGTGGGACATGTTTTCTGTCCTGTGAAGAACTGCTAGGGTTAGGGTTAGGGTAGGGTTAACCCTAACTCTAGGGTCAGGCAGGAGGTACAGAAGCCCAAAGTCCCACACCACCAGGTTCAGGAACAGCTACTTTCCTGTAACCATCATGTTCTTGAACTGACCTGCACAACCCTATCCCTACTCAGCAATGGGACACCACAGACCACCTCTTGCACCACCATGGACTTATCTCTGATTCTCTTTGTTTTTTGCACTAAAGTCTTGTTTATGCACCGTCCTTTTTTTCTCTCTCTCTCTCTTGTATAATTTATGTATGATTTATATTCTGTGTGTTGTCTGTACCTCTGTGCCTATGATGCTGCTGCAAGCAAATTTCTCATTGTACCTGTACCTCACTGTACTTGTGTACATGACAATAAATTCAATGACTTGACTTGAATGAACTTAGTAACACTTTAACCTTATTTCAATGCATGGCATTTAGTAAAGGTAGTTAATGGCTTCTTTATGAATGTTAGTACCGGTTGCTGCTTCTGACCTGTGATGGAATTTGTGTTTCAGGGCAATTTAGTATGTGGGTCATTAGTATAGTTGCAAGATGTGGGTGATGGATTGATGTGCAGTGTTGCCAGATCATTGGAAATGTATGAAGGATATTTATGGCCATCAAAAAACACCCAGCTCAGAAAGCCTGGCAGGATCTCCTCCTGAACTCCAGTTATTCCATCTAGTTATCTCTGAACCAATTCCAGGGGCTTTATCTCCACTATTCTCCCTAAAAGTTTGTTCCAACCTCCAATTAGTCCCTGCAATAAATTATCAGTATCTCTACTATCTTCCCTCTCCACTCTCAGTCCTGATGCAGCGTTTCAACCTGAAATGTCGATTGTGCCTTTTGGGCAGAAGGTCCAGAAGCCTAAAGCCCCACAACACCAGGCTCAACAGCTACTTCCCCTCAACCATTCGGTTCTTGAACCAACCGGCACAGCCCGAATCACTACAGTCTAGCAACACTATGACCACTTTGATCACTTTGGACTTATTTTTTGATCTAATGGTGTTCTTTCTTGTAAAAGCTATGTTTAATTTATGATTTTCTTGTGAATAAAGCTTATCTGATGCTATGTGCCTGTGATGCTGCTGCAAGTAAGTTTTTCATTGTGCTTGTGCACATATGTACTTGTCTATATGACAGTAAACTTGACTTTGACTTTGACCCACTGAGTTTCTCCATCAGATTGTTTATTGCTCCAGATTCCAGCATTTGCAGTCCCCTGTGTCTCTGGAAGTATCTGTTACCTTTTACCAGTCTGGAGATTTTTTTTATGCTTATCCAACACATTAACTTAAAGCAATATGTCAGGTTTAACTTTTCTACGCTACTTACATGCACCGATTAGGTCATTGGAAACCCAAGTTTCTCCTGGTGCTGCAGTGTGAACATCTAAGTGAAAGACATGGGCTGTTGTACATCACCAAGTTTGGCCACAGTAACACACTCTTCCTGTAGAGGTGCTGGTGTCACCCTCCCAAACCCAAGGCCTTCTCTCAGCTGAGAAGAACAAGGGCAGGTAGCTGTGCTCCTTCATCATGGCTTGGGCAAAACCCTGGTGCCCTTCCCATCGGAGTTCCTTCACCATACGGACTACAGCCCATCGAGAAGGCAGCTCACCACCAGTTTCCTGGAAAACCAAGGACGGGCAATCAACGTTGGCTTTGCTGGAGATGATATTTGAAAAAAAAAGTTCCTCAATTTCCTTATTTAAGTTGTTCAAGCTGCTTGAGATGTTGAACATAGGATCAGTTAAGCCAGACCTTCCTGCAGTGGATTCTCTATGGAGTTAATCTAAGTGGCTACCACATGAGCATAAGCCAGTTTAAGTGGGTCCAATGAGAGGATTACTTCCTCCGACATGTTTAGGGAACACTTGCAGCTGGCCCTCTTTTTAGCACTCGAGAAACCACTCATTAATCGTGCTGCTACCTTTGCTGAGTGAAGTCTACTGTGCTTCTCTAAGCTGTTAACATGCCTGGGCAGAGATGAATGTTTCTCCTGCCAGTGTTCCTGGGACCCAGCAGTAACTGAATGAATGTCCAAGGAACCTAGGGGGAGATGAGGAGAATTTCTTTTAAGCAATGAATTATATTCTGGGTCACATAGTCATTGAGCTGTACAGCACGGAAACAGGCCCTTCAGCCCAACTCATCTGTGCCGACCAAGCAGTCTAACTCAGCTAGTCCCATTTGCCTGCATTTGGCCAATATCCCCCTAAACATTTCCTAACCATAGAACTGTCCAAATGTTGTAACTGTACCCACCTCTACCACTTCCTCTGGCAGCTCGTTCCATATACCCACCACCCTCTGTGTGAGAAAGATTCCCCTCAGGCCCCTTTTAAATTTTTCCCCCCTCAACTATGCCCTCTAGTTTTGGACTGCCCTACCTTGCGGAAAAGACTATTCACCTTATCTATGCCTCTCACAATTTTACAAACTTCTATAAGGTCGCCCCTGAGTCAGGTAGATGCTCTTCGCTGAATCTAGTCACAGAGTGCTGAGTATCCCTGTGATGGATACAATAGGTAGTTCCTGACATCAACACATGACATCTTGAGCTCCCTTAAAGCTGTAGGCACATGTACAGCAATCCGCACAGTGCCAATTCACATTCTGTGGTAACTTCCCCCGTGAAAGTCGTACTTGAGAGTTCAGCAAGCAATGGCTCATTTGAATTGGCTCTTGCCCGCACCTGCCCACACCTACTTGAGCCAGATGTAGAAAACTGTATGCTTGTCTCACTCAAGGTCTCAATCAAGGCAGAGCAAGACCTCAGCAGTGAGGTAGTCCACAGACAACACAGAGGAAGCCCCTTCCCCTAAACACTTAACAGCCCGTGACATGAGGCAAAGTTTTGGGTGGAATATTGCTTCCTGTCAACTTTGTTAAAGCTTTGTAACTGTTTTTAATTCTTCCTGATGTTCAGATACATCTAAAAAACAATTAAAATTGCTTTAAAGAATCAAAAACAAGTTAAAATTGGATAAAAGCACATTAAACACAAGAATAATGAAAACTATTTAAATAAGAAAGTAAAATTAACAAACATAGAACAACTTGTATTTTCCCTTTCAATCTCCAGGTCGGGAATCCCAGTTCAAATGAATTGGAACTCCAGTCCTAAACCAGGTCTCTCAGTCCAAATGAAGGGTCTCGACCTGAAATTTTGACTGTCCATTTCCCTCCACAGATGCTGCCTGACCTGCTGAGTCCCTCCAGCCTTTTGCGTGTTGCTCTCATTTAAGTCGTTCTGGACATATTATTGTATTAATGACACCGTATAAAATGTGCAATGTCACCTATTGAAGCCTATAAGTTTCTGAAGGGGATTGAGATGATGGACACTGAGAGGATGTCTCCCCTTGTGGAGGAAGCTATAGCTGGGGGTGGGGAAGGAACACATTATCAGAATAAAGTGTCTCCCACTTAAGGTGGAGTTGTGGAGGAAATTTTTCTCTTAAAGGCTCATGAATGTTTGGAATTCTCCTCCTGAGAAAACTGATCAACTGAGTATATTCAAGACACAGACAGAAAATAGTGGGCTACTGTGGAGTCAAGTGTTAGGTAGGAGATTGGTGTTGAGGCCAAGACTGGATAAGCCATGATCTGATTGAATAGCGAGCAGTCTTGAGGAGCGAACTCGTGCTCCTTTTTTCGTTTGTTCTTATGATCCTTTAGGTCTTTTCTGGATTTACTCTTAGTTTAATATCAGTTGGAGATGAATTTGTGCCTTTGCTAGTGTGCATTGTTGAAAGCAGACATCTCCTTTCACCAGGCCTTTACAGCTGGCACTGTGACAAGTTCCATCCTCTCTTTGAACTTGATATCTAATCCAAATTCCAGACCAAAACCCCGTTGCATCACCCAGTGCTTTAAGTTTCACTTCCAACTATTATTTAACAAAAGACATGTTTCTTCTCAATGTTATTATAGTTTATTTTAAAAGCAGGAGGTCGCGAGGGTAAATTGTTTTGCAGAACACATTTCCCTCCTATATAAATACTCGCGATAAGTAAGACCACAAGAACGTAATTGGCACCGCGATGATGTAATCATGCTCGCCAATGCTAATTTATGGCTTTTTTCTTGGTTTTAATAAAATTTAAGAACAAGGAATAAATAAGCATTTGGATTGACTGTGGTGATGTCAGCAGAGCTGGCATCAGTCAGGCAATGAAAGAATGGAGGATTATCTGTGCAAGCACAGTCATTTTGGAGCCTTGTTCCCTCCGTTAACTTGTAAATTATTTGTTTGAAGTTCACACTTGAGGAATACTTTCATTTAAGGATGGGGTACAACTGAAGTGTTTTCGCTTCATGTTGAACTTACACCACATGTGATTCAAGGTATAGATTGAGACAAACTTAAATTTAAAATAAAGCTAACTAAAGCTTTTCTCCGTATCTTGGTACACGTGACAGTAATAAAACCAATTCCAATTCCAAAACACTGTCAATTGGTAAATTGGTTTATTATTGTCACATGTATCAAGGTACAGTGAAAAACAAGTCTTGCATACCGTTCATACAGATCAATTCATTACACAGTGCATTGAGGTGGCACAAAAAAAAATACAGAATGCAGAAGAAAGTGTTACAGCTACAGAGAAAGTGCAGTGCAGGCAGATCATGTGTAAGGTCATAGCAAGATAGATTGCGAGGTCATGAGTCCATCTTTTCATACTAGGGAACCACTCAGTAGTCTTAAAACAGCGGGATAGAAGCTGTCCTTGAACCTGACAATGCTGGAAATCTGAGAATGATGGGAATATTCAGCAGGTCAAGCAGCATCAGTAGAGGGAAAAACAGAGTTAATGTTTCAGTTCGAAGACCTTTCCTCAGAACAGCTGCTTTAGGCTGCTGCTTAATAAGTCTGTAAGACGTATTTTCCATGTAGATCTGAAATGGTGGCGAGGAGAACCTTTCAGGGTCATCATCTTCGTTTGAAGTTTTGACCACCTGACTTACACACCTGAAAGCTTCTAAGGCCTGGTGTTAAATTCTGTCCGATAATCTGTTCTTCCTCTACAGACACTACGGGACCTGCTGAGTATTTCCAGCATCTGGTTTACTTAAAATTCAGAGCCAAGAGGATCAGAGGTGAGAGAAGGAAGAATTTCATGGAGCAGGCAGTGGAGATATGAACCAAAATGTCCAAGTACTCAGTGGAGAGTGGAGGGAGGATCATCCAGTTATAGTTTTAAAACTGAGATCCATAATATCAGCTTGGGTTGTCTATAGCCCAATGGTATGAGAATTGAATTTTCCATGTAACTCACACCCCCTGTGTTCCTTTCTCACTTTCACCAGTGTACTCAGTGTATCCCTTCCTTTTCTTCCTTTCCGCCCCCCCCCCCAACTGGTCCCCTGCCTCATCACCCTCCTCCAGCTGCCCATGACCTACATACCGATCTACCTGGGCTTCATCTCCCTTGGTTCACTGTTCCCATCCCCTCCCCCACCTGGTTCCACCTGCCCATCATCCCTCCACTTATCTTGTTCCACTTACCACCTACCAGCCTCTGCCTCACCCCTCCCTCTCACTTCTATGTACTGGCAACCTTCGCTCTGCAGTCTCGGTCCTGATGCAGGGTCTCAGCCCGAAATGTCGACCATCCCTTTGCCTCTTCAGATGGTGCCTGACCTGCTGCATTCCTCCAGCAGTTTATTTTCTGCTCTGGATTCCAGCATCTGCAGTCTCTTGTGTCTTCATAATATTTGTTGGGTAAACATTTTAGATATGAACTATTATTCAAATGGTGAGACATCATAGAGCTCAGAGGTGCAGAGATCCACAAAAGGCTAGCTTGCACATACACAGAGTAATTAGGAAAGCTGAGCAGAATTTATTGCTGGAGGAATTGAACACAGAAGTAGGAAGGTTCTGCTTCAGTTATAAGGAACACTAATGAGTCCACACCTGGCGGACAGTGTACAATCTTGGTCTCCATATTAATGAAGGACATTCAGAATCAGAATTCGATTTATTATCACAAACTTTTATGACATGAAATTTGTTGTTTTGCAGCAGCAGTACAGTGCAAAGGCATAAACATTACTATAAATTAGAAAAATAAATAAACAGTGCAAAAACAAAAGGAATAACGAGGTGGTGTTCATGGGTTCGTGGACCGTTCAGAAATCTGATGGCGGAGGGGAAGACGCTGTCCCTAAATTGTCCAGTGTGGGTCTTCAGGTTCCTGTACCTCCTCCCTGTTGGTGGTAATACAAAGCCAGCGTGTCCCAGATGGTGAGGGTCCTTAATGATGGATGCCGCCTTCTTAAGGCACCACCTCTTGAAGATGTCCTTGATGGTGGGGAGGGTTGTGCCTGTGTTGGCCTGGCTGAAGTCTACAAGTCTCTGCATTCTCTTACAACCCTGTACATTGGAGCCTCCATACCAGGCAATAATGTAACCAGTCAGGATGCTCTCCACTGTACACCTGTAGAAATTTGCAGGAGTCTTTGGTGACATACCAAATCTCATCAAACTCCTAATGAAGTAGAGCCACTGGCAAGCCTTCTTTGTGTTTGCATCAATGTGTTGGGCCTGGGATAGATCCTCCAAGATGTTGATGCCAAGTAGAAGGGCTTCAGAGAAGTAGACTGATGCCTGGACTGGGCAGATTGTATTCTGGGGAAAGGTTGGACAGATGAGGCTTATATCTGTTGGAGATTAGAAGACTGAGGGGTCACTTGATTGAAACACATATGATCCTGAGGGATCTTGACAAGATAGATGTGGAGAGCACATTCCATCTTGTGGGAAGAAAGAGAACTAAGGGTCACTGTTTGAAAATAAGGCATCATCCATTTAATACAGAGATAAGGTTTTTTTCTTTCAAGTATCATGAATTGTGGGAACTCACTCAAAGGGCAATGAAAGCAGAGTCTTTCAATATTTTTAATGCAGAGGTAGATAGATAGTTGATTAAAAATGAGGGGGTGAAAGGTTATTGTGGGTAGCTGGGATTGCAGACAAGGTTAAAATTGGATCACCCTGATCCTATTGAATGGTGGAGCAGGCTTGAAGGGCTTAGTGGCCGATTTCAGCTCTGAAATTGGTAAATTGTTTTATCATTGTCACATGTGCAGTGGTACAGTGAAAACTTGGTTTTGCATGCCATCCATACAGATCATCACATCAGTACATTGAGGTAGTTCAAGGGAAAAAAATAACAGAATGCAGAATAAAGTGTTATGGTTACAGGGAAAGTGCAGTGCAGGTAGATTGTTGCAAGGGCCATGAATAGGTAGATTATGAGGGCAAGAGTCCATCTTATTATACAAGAGGTCCATTCAATGGTCTTATAACAGTGGGATAGAAACTGTCCTTGAGCTTGGTGGTACGTGCTTTCAGGCTTTTGTACCTTCTGCCCGGTGGGAGGGAGGAAAAGAGGGGATGTCTGGGATGGGAGGGGTCTTTGATACTGTTGGTTGCTTTACCAAGGCAGTGAGAAGTGTAGACAGAGTCCATAGAGGGGAGGCTGGTTTCTGTGATGTGCTGAGCTGTGAGCTCTGCAGTTTCTTGCAGCCTTTTGCAGAGTAGTTGCCATACCAAGCCGTGATGCATCCAGATAGGATGCTTTCTACGGTGCACCCATAAAATCACATTCTTATAATATTCCCTCATTGACTCATTAGAATGCCTGTCCTATCACAGTCAAAATGGAGGAGGAGCATCTGGGCATTGATCACCTCCTATCGTGTTGGTGCGAACATGTGGAGGCCCAGTGATAAGCAAGGAAGGAGAGCAGAATCTCACGAACAAGACCCCCACCCTACTGAGTGCTTCCCACATAAACCACCTCATGACCCATAGAAATGGACTGAAGGCAAATCATCTTGATGCAAAGGATCTGCCCGAGAAGAGAGCAATAGTCCGAGGGCCTATATTTGGTGCATCAGTGGGCATGGATCTGTCATCTGGAAAAGTAATTCTGGCTTTCTGCCTGAGTCATTTTCTGCACAGTGCTATGATCTGATGACTTAAATATTTACTGCCCATGGAAATCGAGTGTTTGTGTCTGTGAAGGGTTGTTGAACCTTTTCTGGAGTTTGTTTTAAAACTGCTCAGTGTCTCAACGTAGAAGACCAGGAATAGCAACTGGCATGAAAGGGAAGTTGCATATCCCACGCTGGACCTCCTGAAGTAGTTTATGGCCGATGGAACTGTAGTTACTTTTGGAATGTAGAAGACTCAGTAGTGAATTTGTGCACTGCAAGCTCCCATGTATGGCGATAATAACCAGAAAGTTTGTTTAACTGATGTAGATAAATATTGGTCAGTACACTCGGGATATCTTCTCTGCTCTTGGAAAGGGATCTTTTATGTCCATCAGGGAGGGTAGAAGGTGCCTTAGTTTGACAACACTCCTTATCAGCCTGGATTAATGTGCTGAAATATCTAGAGTGGCTCTGGAGCACACAGTGTTCTCTCTCAGAGACAAGTGACAACCGTACACCACTTCCTCCACCCAACCTAATAAAGCAGCAACAGAACCCACTAAACTCTGGGTTGGAATGAACACAAAAGGACACATGGCATCTGACATCAATGTGATAGAGACACAGACCCTAGGATCACATGAAGACCAATAGGGCTCGTAGTAACATTATTCCCATGTGTTGTCTTGCGGAACATAAATAGTAGCAGCAATACGCCAGATAACCATTTGAATTTTCTCTGCTGTTCAATAACTAGGATTAATCCCCTACCACAGGTACAATTTTCCACCAGCTCCCACATTCCTTGATCCACTCAGTGTCCAAAAGATTCACTGGCTGAGCATCCATTCCAAAGCCCTCCCAGTTGAGGGAAAGAGCAGAGGGAAAGCAGTGCAGCATGTCACATATGAAGAAGATAAAGAAGGCACATAGCATATTTGCCTTTACTAGTTGAGGCACTGAGTTCAAGAGCCGGGAAGTTATGCTCCAGCTTTGTAAAACTTCAGTCAGGCTGCATCTGGAGTATTGCACTTAAATCTGGTCGCCCCATTATAGGAAGGATGTGGAGGGTTTGGAGAGTGTGCAGAAGAGTTTTACCAGGATGCTGCCTGGATTAGAGAGCAGGTGCTATAAAGAGAGCTTGGACAAACTTGCATTGTTTTCTCTGGAGTGGCAGAAGCTAAGGGGAGACCTGAGGGGAAGTTTATAAGATTATGAGAGGCATAGATAGAGTAGACAGCCAGTAGTGTTTTTCCCAGAGTCAAAATATCTAATACCAGAGGGCATGCATTTAAGGTGAGAGGGGATAAGTTTAAAGGAGGTGCAAGGAGCAAGTTTTTCACCCAGAGAGTGGTGGGTGCCTGGAATGCGTTGCCAGGGGTGGTGATGGAGGCAAATATGATAGAGGTGTTTAAGAGGCTCTTAGATAGGCACATGAATGTGCAGAGAGTGGAAGGATATTGACCTTGTTTAGGCAGAAGGAATTACTTTAGTTAGGCATTTAATTACTAGTTTAGTTAGTTTAGCACAACATCATAGGCTGAAAGGCCAGTTCCTGAGCTGTACTGTTTGATATGTTCTATGTAAATAAAACATGTGAGATGTAAAGTCATAGTTATCGGAGTCTGAGGAGAAGATACAGGAGCCTGAGGGCATGTACCACCAGGCTCAGGGACAGTTTCTATCCCACTGTGATAAGACTATTGAATGGTTCCCTTATATGATGAGATGGACTCTGACTTCATGATCTACCTTGCACCTTATTGTCTACCTGCACTGCACTTCCTCTGTAGCTGTGATACTTTACTCTGAACTGTTATTGTTTCTAGCTGCACTAGCTCAATGCACTCTGTGCTAACTCAATGTATCTGCACTGTGTAACGAATTGACCTGTACAATGGGTATGCAAGACAAGTTTTCCACTATACCTCAGTGCAAGTGACAATAATAAACCAGTGCCAATACCAATACCAAAAGTTGCATGTGTGACATCAGCACTAGTGTTAGTTGTCTCCAGTTTGCAATAAAGTTGTTCTGAAGATCTTCATGTTTCCTCGAATTATTTACAGATGCTTTCAGGTGTTCTGTCTTTCCCAGTTCTAACCTGAAACGTTAAGTCTACTTCTCTTTCCACAGATGCTGCCTGAACTACTGAGCAACAGAAGAGTGGCGACACTTGCGGGCTGCCCCCAGAACATTCTATGCAAAAGATGTATTTCACTGTGTGTTTCGATGTACATGTG